>JTDE01003889.1:11126-21296 GCA_014338405.1 Paragonimus skrjabini miyazakii | reverse complement strand
TGTAGAGGTCCGAAGTAGAATGTGACGAAAAAATATAGTTTACATTTATCATGTTGGTGAATTTCAGTGTTTGTGCTGATGTTATTTCGTGCGTGTTCATGCGTGTTTGTATTTTGCAAACAGTTCTGTTCTAAACAGTGACCAACTGGACATGTCGGAACGTTGTTTACTCCGAACAACTGAAATGACATTTTTAGAATACACGTGAAATAGACGATTTTTTCACGAAACCACTGAAATAAGGCTTTAGGCGAACGTTGCGGCACAGTGTTTCCGATTAATCTCCAATCCACATCGGTTTCATATATGTCGGAGACTTTTAACACTAAACTTATGATTTAGGTTGGACCACTGGGAACAAGATTCGTTGAATCATATTATTTCTGGTCACCATTGGTCATTCTCACCAGTCGTTATTTCAACAGAATACAACTTCAGCATTAGGTCAACTCGGAATTTGTAAATTCTGTTGTTTTAACCGATTAGTGCTGTTCCACAGTGTTCTCTCATAGTACGAAACGATTTCGATAATTCCTTTCTGTAAGATATGGATCGGTAGAGAAGGGACAGTCAAATAGCTATTAACTACAAGATGGCGTATTATGGAATTTTTCTTATAACGCTATCGTATTAGCTAGAGTACCCTGGATGAACCAGTGTTGAACACTGTACAAAGGTGTAGTCTACTAACAGCAGATACTCTGGAAAATGTATCGTGTTCAAAATGAATACTTTTTGTATGCGGTGGGTATCTTGAACACAAATTGAAATAAGATTTAACCCACCATTATGCATGGGTTGTTTTCACTGACTAAAGTTGGTTGGATATGATACATGCCGCGGATATTTCGTGAGATGAATTTATCTCTGTTGTATCTCGTTTATTCGATTGGCAACCTTCAAAGAGCTTGTTCAAATGGTGTTTGTTGAAATAGACTATACTAAGCAAAATGATAGACGATCAAACGTCACCTACTCATTGCTTCTTCAATGGGTCAGATGCGCTTTATCCTGTTTTATCTGGTTTCTTGATATTGAAAATCATGACACTCATACTATCCTGTTGATTTGTCTTGCTTGTCTGTCTGTTCTCTTTGTGGATGCCAAATTTTTGTTGATTTTTCAGTGATGATGTACTGGGGTGCCTTAATAATTGCTGACATATACCTTTGAAGTTTGGCAGTTTTTAACTATTTCAAATTGAACACCACCCACATTCGGTCACAGTTGTTGCATTCAGGTAAGTCTTCTGAAGTGGGCCTGCCGAAAATTCTATCTGAATGTGAATGGTATTCAATTTGAGACACTCTTGACTTAGACAATGCTGGTGCTGTCGATCGTCATTTTCACGGGCACAGTGTTTGCCCGGACGTTCCCATCACATGGACCTGCCTGAGTCAACATCCAATGTCCACGGTGACGTTCTGTCCTGTTAGCCGATCAACCGCCTAAAACCGTTAATCAAGGCTATTTACTTCCCCGGAGTGTGATAAACTGGTTATTACTCACAAGCGAGCGTTCAAGCATGATCATTCGGTCGTGCCCCATCTGAGGTCAATGGCGCAGTCGTCAACACGATGGCCTCATAAAAGTATGGCCGGAGTCCTACTCCCGATCTTGACAAGGATATGCACTACTGATGAGCTATAATGAGAGTGAAACTCGAGTTCAGTGCTTTTTTTCGAAAGAGGCTGACTGGATGGTCTACGGGAATGCAGTAGCTGTGATCACTTGTGGGTGGTGTTCAATCCGTATGATTACAATCACCCAGTCGACTAGACTGAAGTAAGCTCATATGGCTCGACACGTCTTGAATACACTTGGTTGGCGGCATCCGAAATGTATTAGCCTGCCACAGTGACCGAAACCATCTCCCCAAGTGGCTTGCGCTGCACCACTTGCGGTTCCACTCACACACCACGTATCCGGTGTAGACCCGAAGGAATTAACCCAGTGGGTGTATGACTGTCGCCTTTGTGTTCAGCCAGCCAATGCTGGTTAGCCAATTGAATGGCTAGCACGAAAAGTAAACCCCTGTCTCTCGGAAAATAAACAGTGCGAGAGACGGCAATGACAAGATATATACAAGGAAGAAAGATGTATGAGATGTAATACAATAAGCATTTCAGTATACGAGTGCATGTTAATGCATTCTAGAGAGGATAAAGTTGATCAGACAGACGATTCATCATTCAGTACACCAACAAAGCCCAAGAAAAGAATAGGCACAAGATCACATACACGCAAGTTTCCGAAAAGAGGAGCGGATTAGTCACTGAACGACCATAGTCTTGGTCGATGCAATCATTAGCAAAAATAGAATGGATATGCTGATATGATCTACCCGAACCTAACGTACTTGTTGTCTCTTCGCCGACGGTGCACTATGAGTAAGCTGGTGACCAACTAATCCCAAACGGCCAGCGCATTCGCGGCCGCACATATCGCAACCCCATATAGTCATGTCACCACGCCCTATGGCACCGATGGTTCCTTTGCGTATCGCGCGCTTTCGTTCTCGGCCTCGCAATAACCGCTCGTTGAACTCGCGGACGCCCATTCGAATTGTATTTCTCCAGGCAGTCCGGTTCAACGCTAAGTCTTCCCACCATCTAAAATCAATTTTACAACGTGAAAGTCTCACCATCTTGGATACACACAGGCAGTCTCACCTGTGGATGTCGGCTGCGAATAAATAATAGACCTTCAGGACGGTTTATCTGAGTCGATCGGTATTTTCGGCATTATCTTGATCAACTTTCAACTTACAAAGTTCATTTTTGAAGAAAAAAGCGTGAGAACATGAGATAACGTTTGATACATGTTATTACGATTAAGTACAACGGTGGACCTGAAACATAAAATGGGTGCAAATTAATCATAATTCCATCTTAAAAAACAGCATCTGGCTAAAAATTAACAAAGGTGAATAAAGCGTTTCGTCTTTTCTAAAAATATATATAAAGCAAGTGAACTAGGCCTTTCTTAATTGCTGCTTGTTATGGGTTTCCATAATTCATTCCATTTTTTTTGGTAAGAGTAAGCTTTTAAGCCCAGCCTTATGGTCGTGTTCCATAAGTTATATATGGGGTTCAGATCAGGCAGTCGTACTGATTGGTTAATACTTCTAAAAACAGTTCTGTAAATATTGCACAATCCAGAGAAGTTAGACACATGAATCAGAACATTTCATTGTAGGAAAATAAAATTCACATCGTACATCACAGAACCAGAGGGTAAAAAATGTGCTTCAGTTGTAGCAACGAATAGCAGATGATTTTGGCTAACATTACTCGCATATCATTCACAAGTGATTTCAGCATTCGCAGTCCCACAGATTTCTCAATCATACTGTATCGAAAAGAGGCACTACACTCTTGCCTCGCTGTTGTTAGGCCGTGCAAGTTGTTAGGGCGCCCCACCCTGTGACCGTCCCAGGGGCGCCTCCGTCGTGAGAACGAAGGAAAAAAATCATTCGACTCAGTTCGAACTAGCGGAACTGTTCAAATCAGTTGAGACTTTTTATACCGCTATGCCCATGTGTGGTCCTAACTCTTTCTCATGATGTGGTGGGAATGTGTGCTCATGACGTGCCCTATAAATGCCTTGTACTTGTCGCCCTACCCTGCACACGTTTTGTAGCGGAACAAAGCTTCCTATTTTGAACGTGTCTTTTGGCTTGCCTTGGGAGCGATTACGGGAACAGTCGCGGTACTATTCGGGACCGAGATTTTCGTGTGAATTATTACCGGGACGAGAATCCGATTTAATCGAGCGTACCACTATACCGAGATCGAACCAGTGTACCGTTTAGGAGGGTTTACAACACAAGTAGTACATATGCTTGCCACAGCTGTGACTTGAACTCCGAGCACTCTTTCATGAAGCGACCCTGTTGACCACCGCGTCTCTGGCCTCATATTAGGAATGATTCGAGTAACGTGATTCTTTTTGAAGGAGGGCTGTGTTAAACGTCTATGAGAGTGCGAAAGTTGCAATCAATTATGAATGAGAATCAAGATTTATCAGATGTAACAATGTAATATGACGGCGTCTACAATTCATCCATTATTGCTGACTGTTCTCCTTTCCGGCTCATCTAAAGTATTCCACTTCCATGGTCATTTGGTCACCCAACATAAAATGGGAATTGCCAGGCATGTGTTGACATGCCTGGTAGACCTGCTCAGAGAGCCCGTAGTCGTGTATACAATCATTCTGGCTTTGCATTCCGTATGACATATTTTAAACCAATAAGGTGAACCATCGTCCACTGATCTTGAGTATCGATCAGTTAATGAGCCTACTCACCAAAGCCACAGCGCGGACAGCACACCAACAACACAGGGTGAACATTAGTTACCGAAATATCAGAGCCATAAGGTATTGTTTGACAGCTTAATCGTCGGTAGCACTAGGTGGTCCTATAATTAGTTCGCACCCGTTTCGGCCGTCTGTTGCTTCAAGGTGGCTTTAATCACAATAACATGTGCTTCGTGTTTGTACACATTCGTTCCACAAATCAACTTTACGAGATTCAACTTAGCCGAGATAATACAACATGTAGAAAAACTTATGATTAATTTGCTCACTATACTTGCTTCAACCTTTTTTTTCGATGATCTCAACCTGATGAGGCAAAACAAGAACAATATCTGCGAGTGTGCAAAATGTCAATGTAATTTTAACAATAAAAAATGACAATCTGCTTACCTTCAAATCATTATTACTTACGCTGTGTTTGGCATCCACCGTGTAACATAAGGAACTGAATTGGTCGGTTTATACCATTCGAATGTATTGGACAATTAAAAGCCAAAATACCGGTCGATTTACATCAGACTTCTTGATGAACAGAAGAACATAAGTGAACAATGTTATAAACCAGTAATTACAAACGTGAATTTAGGAGTTTTCATAAAATGTGGACTATAAATAAACATCCATTAGACTAAATAAATTGAGTTAGAGCACAGTGAAAATTAGTGATGGGTCAGTCCGTTATCGGTTTCAAACTCATGTGCTAGGCAAAGCGGAAAATCTGGGTGAAAATTAGGCAAAAAACAATTACTCTGTTCGATCTACTAGTAATGAGATTCTGTGAATCGTCTCAAAAACAATTAACAGTCAACTAAATGACCCACCCTGGAATTATCGGACGATTTACATACCCACATTAACACAAGAAAATGAATAATCAATACGTTGCCTGAAAGGCTGTATAACGCGATAACATGCAACGCAAGACATGGACAAAGGCAGGCAGTATGGGTTGGCTTCCTTGGAACGGATATGTAAACCAAGCGATTCTCATTCTTAATTCGCTGCAATTTTAGGTACACACCGGTTGAATATCCACTGGCCCAGAGAGTAGCAGAAATCATCTGTTATCATTAATATAACCCGTTTCTCGGTGCCGAGTGATCACACGGCATTTATTGCTCAGACCAATTCCATCGAGTTCGGTATGTAAACCGAAAGGTGACGGTCGATTTGAATACAAAATGCGGAATAATGAAACATGACTTGGTGTAGAGAGTCAGGTGTGAAAGTTTTTGTAATTAAACAAGTCGGACTAACAGCAAATAATGAACTGTCTCCCGCTAAAGGCAGCATGCACGCAGCAGAAATAAAAGCGCTGGGGTTGTGGAGTTAGACGCTGTATGATTAACTTATTTCGAACCAGAAATGAGTTCAAAAAAGACCCAATTGCGAAAAATCGGGAATTCGGCCAGATTCCAACCAGTGTTGTGAGCCAAGAACGCGGATGACACAAGGGAAAGCAACACATCGGTTAAGCTCTTAAATAGGACAACAAACAAAAACACTCATTTGCATACGGAACTCGATCCAGACCGTCTCCGTTGCCACACGCCAATGCTCAGTTTCTTTACGTAGCAAGGACCATTTTGTGCGATACTGCACTCCGATGTTTCTTCCCGCATTTTCATGCGGCTACTTCAATGTTAAAATATATGCTCTGGCGTCCACTACTGAATAGTAGTCGTGTGAATGATATATTACGATCGCTCATCCTCACTGCACTCCTGCCCCCGCAAACACTGTTCCAGCTGCAACAAAAGCCGTTCAGGTTCTCTTCGTTCTCTCGACGATCTGCGTGTTGTCGTAGGTGATGTTGACACATCTGGTGTGCATACTGTTCTGATCAAGGTGCCATACGATTTACAAAGCTGGCTTTCTGGAACTCGATGTACGTTCTTCTCATTCTTAATCAGATACACTGGACCACAGCGGTCCACTATCACATAAAGTCCCCTCCACTTCGCCAGGAACTTCCTAGATCCGGGTCCTGTTGCGCCTGGACTCCACCTGTCTCGGTACTTAACCTACGAACCAATTTCAAACACAGTACTTCGATCCGAAAACCTTGCCGTTGGCTGTTCCCTGGGAACGTCTTGTGCGTTCGTCAAGCTTTGGTTGGCCACTCTCCGAGATTCTGTTAATTCACGCGTGCTCATCCGTCGGTATCCCCATAAACCAATCTCCTGATCGATTGGCAGACGTGGCACGCGCCCGTACACTAGCTCGAACGGTGATTTCTTCGTTGTCCTTTGTGGCGAGCAGGGCCAACAGAATCTGTGATAGTGTTTCCTCCTAGCTCCCTCCTTTCGCCGTTAACCATTTCCTGATTGTGCGATTGTTTCGTTCCGTCAATCCATTCGACTGAGGATGGTATGGCATTGTACAAATTTTCTTGATTCCCAAATGCTCCAAGCAATTCCGAAACTCTTCACTTTCGAAACAATGACCAATTTGGGTGATTCTGCATTGCAATGTTTCTTGCTGTACTTTTCATGCGGCTACTTCAATGTCATAATATATGCTGTGGTCCTACTACTGTATATCAGTCGTGTGGGTAGTATATTATGATCGCTCGTCCTCACTACACCAGTGCTCTACTAGGGGAACCGAGAAGCTAAATGGGAGGTGTAGTGGTCAGGACTAGTTACTGAATAGACTAGGTAAATTCTAGTGTACCTCACTAGGCTATCGGTGATAACAAAATGAACGAATGAGACAAAATAGTTACAAAGTTCCAGCAAGTTATGGTAATCAAAAGGATTTGACTCACAGGAAAGTGTTCACAAGTGCTCGAGGTGACCACCACAATATTCCAAATTACCAGTATCCGGAAGTGAGTGATATCACTGCTGAAGCGCGATCAGGGATGCGACGATGTTCATAGTACAACGGAGCTAAAAAATTGGATGGTAGATCCGTGTAGTATCGTCAAACGACTGCGCAACGGAGAGAAGAGCAGACTGACGTGCACAAAATTTGTATTGAATTACAAGGTCACTTTTTATCAATGTAAACAAAATGCAGAGGTGATACAAAAGGTTGTTGTACAGAAATGAAGCATCGTTTGCAAACAAAAATAAAGAAATCTCTACAGAAGCTCAGAAATTCGACATATGGACCTAGTTTTCCACCCAACCAACTGTGTCATATGGAGCTTACAAAAATTGAACAGAAAATAGTAAATAGAGCAATTGGTTAGACAAGGTGTAACAGTGCTATATCAATCAAATAAGCTTTTTCAAATGGTTGAACTGTGCAGGGCTCTCCTAAGGTGGACGCGGAACTATAGCCGTCCTGGAAACATGAAATACCACAGAAACCCTTGTGTGCAGATCCAAGGGCGACTGACTTAACAACAGTACCGGCATTTTCACATTACTAGGCTATGATAATTTATTCCATACAGGAGATTTTACATGGAAGGAGTGGGTTGGTCTTTCTGAACTACATTATCAGTGGTTTGATATACAAGGGTTAACGGAAGGCATATTTACTATTAATAGTGTCCTTCCGGAATAGCCGGATATGTTCATGTGATGGTGCTCTGCTCGGCCGATAAAGTCATACGTTGGAGTTTGAGTTGTCATATAACAGAAACACTGCCCTCCTCAAAGTGAATTCATACTAATTGTGACGCCTCCTTTTGTTCAACTGCGTACGACAATCGGTGCACGATTCTTAGAACAAAAGAGTGGTGATAACCAAAACTAACTAGTGGGCTTGGTGAATATTACAACATCGCTCCTTATGGAGTCGAGATAACCGAAACTTATGGATGGAATCGAATGTCAGCTGTTTGAAGTAAAACGGGAAGTTTAAGATTAACATATTCTGAGAAAGCTTCATTGTCGGGTGAATAGTTTTGTACTCTACTCTACCAGATTTCCGCTTTGTGATCGGCCCCTATGCGGTTCCCTCTTGTCTGAACTGTCTTTCCTCGTTTGCTTCCTAATCCCCATAACCTGATTCATTCATTCGTCATAGCTGCCACTTGTGATGGTTGCACCTCAACCGTTGTCCTGAGTGCTTTTGTGATCATTTTTTGTAAACATTCGGAGCCTATATGATCAAGTATTTGTCTCGTTTCCACAAAGCATCTTGATGTCCACGTCTTCTCTTTCTCTGGTTTGGAATTAATCCGCTCGTTCAGGTACGCGATCCTAGCAGGGCCGACCAAATAAGGTGAACGGAACTTGACAAACGTCATCTAGGCGATCAGCATATTGAAAAACAAATGTGTATGCGTCATGGCCGCCTGTGTGCCCCACACTCGTTCTAAGACTCAAGCTGCATTCTGATTGGTCGCGCCCTCATCGATCAACGGCACATTCATCCTCGCACTCAGAACTGACGTACCGCCTGTACAGGTTCGCGGATGGCACGTACTTTTCCTGAGTCACGTGCTCTCTCTACTGCTGTTATTACCTGTATGTCTTGATATTGGTTGGACCCCAAAAGGATTACAACAGTGTGTGTGCACTGACGTTCAGTCAAGTGAAGGCGCGAGTCGTGTCCTTGTTCGTATCAAGCCTGCTAGACATTGCCGGGTGATCATGGCCATTTATCTTTGTCCACGAATGTACACACATATGCCACGTTTGTGCTAATTGAACGTGAGAAACCATCACTCTAACGTTCTTGTCCAATGATGTACGCTTACGACGTCTGCGTTTCTTCCGACGCACTTGCGTAGAAACGAAAGACTATTAATAGCAGCACTTTCCCTATCGAATTGTGTGTTTGAGTGTTTGGAAGTCCTCCGATCTGTGACTAGAAGATTAGCAACGACGAATTAGACTACATAGACCGTCCAAGGCTACTCCATCGACTTGCAGATGAGCTGACCTCAGCAAGGAGAAGCTGATGGATCTTAGTGTCGAGTATTAACGGATGATCCAAATCGCTTTCAAAGTAGGCGGGATAATTTCCCACATTCGGCCCGCGTAAATCAAATGTAAACACTGCGTACATATAGGCAAAATAACTGGTCACGATCGCATTTCATGGTATATACGGCTGTGACGTGAAATGAGAATGAGTACAGACTGTGCTGAACCCCATGTACTCGAGTCTGGTTACCGATAGCCTAGGCGATCTTTGTTGAGTATCATTCCCTTCTTCATGAATGAATCATCACACAATTCTAGTTGTCAACATTCTGTTTCACTGGTAGCCGTGCGCCCAATGTCACACACAGTTGAACAAAAAGGGATGTCGCAATCAGTATGAATTCACCTAGAGGAGGGCACTGTTTTCACAGTAAGGCAACTCAAACTCCAACGCAAGGCTCTATCGGCCGGGCAGAGCACTATCACCTTGACTTATCCTGTCATTTCGAAAGACACTATTAATAGTAAATGCCACTCAAAAGTAATTTGGATGAGACCCATTCGCGAAAAATCTGGAATTCAGCTAGATTCGAACTAGCGGGAGAAACAGTCTCCCCAAATTTGACAAGTACTCTACAAGCTGACGTATGAGGTCAAGAGCTCAAAAATGTCACACTTGGACTCAGTTACCTGCTCAACCCGTTTGGACGGTCAGTCGGATGAATTATTTGATGGATTCCTTATGAAACAGAGGGTTTGGCAGGTAACTGTAAAACTTCATCAGATCACAGTGTGTATTCGAAAGTTCAAGTTCTCTAAGATTAGGCAAGGCAATGAGTTTCAATATTACACCGAATCCTACGCCAATGCAGCATATACGGATGTAGACTCATGTTAATATTTATCTGAATGTAACAAACAAAGCCGGGATAGTATCTGAAGTTAGACACCCAGTCCTAACTGTCCAGATCAAGTATAATAAGGCCCTTCATTTGAACTGGAGCAACGCCCTGTCCCT
>JTDE01003888.1:49855-70689 GCA_014338405.1 Paragonimus skrjabini miyazakii | reverse complement strand
ATGATGATGGCTGAGTGTTTAGTTTGTCTCAGAAAGACAACGAGAGCGTCACAGAACGCATTCTTGGTAGCATCCGAACAGCTGTCCGTCGGAGCGTGTGCCGATATGATGAATACGCAACGCCCGCCTGATCGGCGTCGACTGACTTTAGCCGACCTATTGAGTCTGACAGCGCACAAGCGACTGTTCACTGAGATCCAATCGAGCAAGCATTGCTCCGCTCTGGAACTCAGTGCGATTCCCACCCCAGCTTGACCGCGAGATTCAGCTTGGGCGTCACCAGAAACCCTGAGATGGAAGCGCTTGGATCGACAGTTATCTAGGGGTGAGCTCAAATGGATAACCGTGCTAGAATCGTATACTCGCGTCTCCGACACACAGCACACAACAACCTCCAGTACTAGTCAGAGCAGCTTGCTGATCGACTTGTCGGAGAGTGCGGATATTGAAGGCTCCAATGTTTACCAGTTTTCTTGGCCTCAGAAATGAATTATCGCCCGGAAACATATGGAAGGTAGAAGGAACAGGGGGTAAAACAATAGGAGAAAGTCGAGATCGGTTAGTAATGTCACTGTCGAGAGAACGATAACTTCTGATACTTTCCGGTCGTTTATGCCGCGGAGGGGGGTTGGCTTGAAGGACCCCACCCAGAGTCTCTGACCCAAGAGTCTGACACACTTGGCAGTGAGCGGCTTGCCTAGCCCGAGGGTGCAGTGAATAAGACAATGATGTCTCATTCCGAGCACTGCTGCACACATTGGATGTATTCGAAGTTACATCAGACTTTTGAGAGATAACAAATGTTTTTCGACCGTATTGGATAATACGCAGGCGGTCACGGTCAACCGTTGGGCTATCCGAGTGCTCTTTGTTTGAGGGTACGTTTTCTAACCCCCTTCTTCCTGATACGGAAGAGAGCAGTGCCGCAACTATGAAAATAGTTCTGCTGTATGCCCGTAGGATCGTGCCTCACTACCTAAGCACTCGTACGCGGTCATTAGTGCGACATACAATCCTATGAGTGTAACTGCTTTTCGTCTGACTGCTCCCCTTTGGCCTGTCTGACAAGGTTGCACCTGGAAGGACCGGAGTCCTAGTCAGCATAGCCCGCCGGATCAAAACAGTACACATGCCCGACCACCTCGCCAAGGTAGCAGTGTAGGTCTCAAAGACCAAACTTCAGGAATGTAATAAAACGGGAATACATACATAAAAGCAGATGAGCATTATATGAGAAAATCCGTCCCAGTCAGTCGCATTTGTAAAAATCACTTTACCCTATGCAGACAAACGAACCATTGCAGTAGAAACAGTTGTGAAAAAAGAACCGTTTTTGAGATGAAAGTATAATTCAGACCATTTTTAAAACAAAAAGATCACAGCAAGCACAGTTAAAAAAATAACACGATCGACCATCGTCATACAGAGATACCTCTGGCTACGCCCTTTAGCGTCCAGTAACCTCCACGGACCATAGCGCCAAGATCTGCTCTACCCCCCGGTATGTTCACGATAATTTGCCAAAAGATTAAACACAGTTGAACGGTAATAGCAAGCGCTGCCAAAACAGCACTCTTCCAAACCAACACAGCACATAGAGCAACGAAGAGACTGAGAAAAAACAACACCGTGAACGGTAGGCGATCCAACGTGACAAGGCTCTTCATATGGTTCCATGGACCCCAGAGGAATGAGAAACTTGCCAGCATCAACAGGCTGCCTAACGAATGAAGTAAAGCGTACTTACGCATTCCAAACGGAGTAGTAAGGAGTGGTAGAAATACTACAGCCAAGCAAAGACAGAGAGAAGCAACAAGCAAACAGACGATAAAGCCAATAATACGCTGTCGACGGGATAGGCCTTTCAGCATCAAGGGGTCAGAATCTGACTGAGAAAACCATGAAGCAAGTCGCCCCTGTGATTCAATTTCCAAGGAAGCCGTCGTCACATCATTCGGCGGGCCTAACTGATTGTTTGCATTTTCCTTCCGAGAACCAAGAAACTTTCGCAAAGGTTCCGGCAATAACTCTTCATCATAGAGACCTTTGCTCGAACCAAGAGATCCGCTCGGTTTGGGGACAGACAACAACTGATTGAGCATGAACGGTTTGAGAAAACATGCACTGATACACGGCAATCCACCATGTGGAACGAAGGAGAGGGGTCGGTTCATATAACGATTTGTTGCCGCCATCTTTGAATGAAGATACTGACCTGGAGCTTCATTACATTTCAATCATATGGACTCTACAGCCATATTAGTTTCGGATGGAAAATTTCGTGGATGGAACGTCATGATGGAAACGTCATAACTAACAACATGGTCTCCATCATAAACAGTTGAACTAGCAGCTCCAGGCCAGTCGAGCCATTCCTCGAATTGCTCAACTCATCTGTCAAATCGCCGCGGGAAACTAAATTTGAGAGCCATCATTTTCACATATAGTCTCATTAAAACCTTGACGATGGTCAGCGCAACCACGAATCAGCGGAATCAAAATCCAGTTATTCCTTGATTCGTTTTTATGGTGAAAATCCCCTCGATTCACCGCTTATCCAACCCCGACAAAATAGATCTAACAGGGGGGTAAATGTAAAGGTGGCGTTAAGGTTACCACATCAGGTTTGGACGAACGGTCTCATTGTTACGCCCTCCGTTATTTGTTAATTTTTCTTGTGCTTTGTTGCACCAACTAACCTACAGTTTGTGACTTTGTATAACATACATCCACAAATTCGGCTTTTTGTCTCGTGAGTAAGAATTGCTTAATGCAGCCAATACGAGGTTTTCTTCTCACTTGCGTGGGGGGTTTCAATCCGAGTACGATTTTTTAGGCTATTCGAAGCCCTTAACTCTGAGTATTACATTTTTTCATGCCTTTGACTTACTCGAAGAAGTAAACTTCACGGTCCTTCAGTAGACTCTTCATAAGTTTGCGTTTTTGTCCATGGCGGTCATTGTCTTATTCGGGGTTGATCGCTGCTTGTTCATAAGGTTCGCTACATCAGTAGGGTTCTACTTCTGCAGTGTTTGAAGTACTCTCTTCGGATGGATTTCTTCGCAGAAGTTTTGCTAAATTTTTGAGACGTCTTTTCGGGGACTGTTTGGTTCACCTGTTATAACTGTTATAAAACGATTGGTTTAACTGTCGATGTTTTTTCCAAGGCGTTGCGTGTATCATCTTCACTCACGGGTGAGGTTATGAACACCTATAGTTGACAAATATTTGCAGTTCATTTAATTTACCAATCCATAGTTTTTGTCGTTCTCCAACTTTGTCTTTGCGTAACAGGTTTCTTCAACCTGTAACCTACTTTCTGTAGGTACATTAAGTTGAAATAATCAGGTGAGTGATTGTCATTACATGAACGTGGCTTGTGAGGATGTGATATTCTTACTGGTATTAGTCGTACTGTCTTCGTTTCTAATGTGATAACTAAAGGAATGTAAATCTATCGGAGGGTGAACCGTAATTAACAGTGATATTTAAGGGTCGGTAACGTTAGCGATGGTCATCCGGGCTTGTATTCTTGCCTTAACTAGGTTTTATTTAACCCGCATTAGTCGACACCTTCTTTTAAATCACTCGCCGAACTGGTCGTTTTTACTTCAGTCTCCTCGAATTGTTTTTGCATGTTTTCTTCTGTACTAGCAACATTCACTGAACGATGCATGTGAAGGTTGTGTCAGGGGAACATTAACAGCTGTTCTTCCCATAACAGTTGGCAACTGTGCTTCAAATGCTGTTGGTCGAACGTCCTGTTCTAATGTTAAAATATCTTTGTTATGTCCACTGAATTATGTCCATCTTTTGGCATACGTTTAACGCCCACTATTACTTTCCTACGTTGTTTAATCTTCCATCAGAAGAAATTTATTCGGGATTCTGGTTTTTCTGAAGTAAAGAAAAGACTTCACATTTACAACATTCTTTCAGGGTAACTACTTCCGCTACGTATATCCTATTTGTTGTGACTGCGCGTGTACTGATGAGCTTTTTTAAATATTTGTCTACACTTATTTCTCCCCCACTGCATTATGGCTCTTATGCGCAGTGAAAAACGAGGTATTGGAATCGCAATTTAAATTATTTTTGTTGTTTTTTCAGCCGCTGTACATAAGGTAGCTTATTCATTGACGCAAAGTTCTTCGGAATAATGGCTGATAGTGCTTTTGAGGTGGACCTCGAGTCGGATGCAAGCTCCGTTGACGGTTCAAAAGACAATATTGCCTCAAATGAGCAACTTTTGCACCGTATACAATCCTTGCAACAGGAGAACCGCGTATTAAAGACCGAGGTCGAAACGCTGAAGTTGAAAATCAAAGGCTTAAACGAAGTTAATCAACAACTTCGGCGAAATAGTGTCAACATAGTGAGTCATATTGTTTTTTGCATATTGTCTCTATTCTAGCAAGCCAAAGCGGAGCAGGAGGAAGAGTACATTAGCAATACTTTATTGAAAAAGATAACTGAGTTGAAGAAAGAGAAGGAATCTCTGGCTATCAACTACGAGCAAGAAGAGGAATGTCTTACCAATGAATTGAATCGCAAATTTACACAGCTTCGTCAGGAAAAAGTTGCCCTTGAACGAACGCTTGCGCGTGAACAAGAGGATCAGGTAACTTCTACCGTTGTCTCAAATATTACCTTCGACGAAATCGTATCATATGTTTTGATTACTGTTGGGTATTCGAGGGCTCTAATCATTGTAGGTTGAACGCAGTTCACATGTGATCGCATGTTTTGCAATTCGGCTGGACTCTTCGGTTAGTTCAGTTAGAAGGAAAACTGCAAAATTGAGTTTCGTTTTAGTTCACCCAGTTTGTTCTCACTGCTTACATTTCCAGCCTTCTGATAAGGCGCATACCAGAGTATAAGGGACTACAAACAAGTGTGTGTTGGTTTACGCATCAGCTAACAATTCGGCTGGTTTGTGAGAGCATCGAAGGTAAGGGAGCCTTTAATGCTACTGTTCACCGGGCACTCAGAAAGCCGAATATGATAGCAAAATTTTGTCGACCTTTAAATTAATGCAGCCGTTGGTTTGGTCAGACGTCCTTCCGAATTGTTACATGTAGAATACCATCTTTATGAGAATGTGGCTTACGATGATCAAAACAATAATGCATTATTAGGTGGCTGTATTACTTCCATTTTTATGTTAACTTGAATGTAGGTGGTTTGTGGGAAACTTGCATTCCCATGAGAGCCTCATCGGGTGCAATGTGTGATTACATTCTCTTCGCGAGAATTCTGTAATCTACCGTCTGTAATGATCCACGTCTGGTCGTTGAGTTACGCGTAGTCCGAAAACGGATGCTCAACTTGAAAACGAAACTAGACCCAAATATTTCTATGGTACTGATAAAAGAGTGCATAAATAATTGCAATAACCAAACCTCAATCGTTCACAACGATAGTCCCGTTCAACAAAATCAATGGGTTTCGAATGGAGCCGATAAGGCCGAAAGTGAACCGTCATGCAAGTAGGCCAGGTCAGGAATGGCTGCCCGCGCCGCAGACGACTGACAGCAAATTAGTTCATTGAAACAAAAATGGGGTTAGTAGGGAGATTGGACTAAACTTCAGGCTGGTTAATGAAATAAGGAAAGCATATAGGGGAGATGAATTTTCTCAGTTCGGCGATCAACAAATTTATGGTGGGCCGTAATAGTTGGTAACGCCGATTAGTAGTATACACCACTGTACGGGAGTCATCTAACACGTGTTGTGACTTTCCAAGACGATTGAACAACTTGGACATCATTGTTATTAGGACATGGTGATCCGGTCATACGTAATGTGGAGTCATTGGCACCGTGGTCCGCACGCCCGCGTCGCAATCGAGAGGGGAAGTTCTAACCGTACGCTTGAATATGTTCTATCGAACCTGGACGTGATTGGCGTTTCCGTTGTTGGCTACGTAGCGAATCACCAGCTCACTGCGTTGCCCCATTACTAAAGGATCTTCTCGCCTCTGCTTGACTTGTGCACAGTGTGCTGGTGTGCTCTCCTTGTGTTCGGACACGAAAGTATGTTTTTGCGATGCCACAGCTGTGTTGTGCGCGGCTGGCGCGAAAATGGGAACCAAGATAGTTCTGTACCAAACCCATAGTTCGCTATGAAACGAGTGAGCTGGCGGTTAGGCTTATGCGGCCAACATATTTGGAATATGGCCGAACGCTGAGCTAGCACTACCGGATCTGCGAAAAATGTACTTACTTCAACGCCAGTCCGGAAAATCGACTTTTAGTACATACTGTACACCCGACCCGGAAAAGGGCGTACGCCATCGATGAACTGCAGTGAGAATGAAAATCTAGTCTTATGCATCTCCGAAGTAAACCAACCAAAATTTCTGTGGAATATTTTATCCATTAAACCCCATTTGGTTGTTGGGTTTATAAAAAATTTCAGAATGTTAGATCCCCCAAGGTGATGCTGCATGAATTGAGCTTCTTACCCATTGTTTTTATCGTCTAACCTGTAAACGTACTCGATGGGCTTTTGTTGTATTGTTCGTTTCAAACTTTTCACTGAGGCGGCTATATTTACCTAGATAGCGTGTACATTCGAACCTGTAAGTCTACTTGCTGTCAGTGATTCATAATGTTTTTGTCTGCCTCGATATACGTGTTTTTCAGGTTCCGACTTGTTAGTTGTCCGAAACACCCCAGTGTTTGCTGTTGCGTCAGTTTAATTTTCGATACGGAAGTTTTTCAAACGAGGCGATTCAATCGCATGTTCGGGAGATCAAACCTGAAAGCGGGTTGCAACGCACACTGGGGGGAAGTTGACTCAGTATATCATCCCAATTTAATTATTTGAATTCGAATGCAATCGGCTCACACTTTCCGGAGACCCTTCGGTTTCAAAGATCTGAATTCCTTGGCCTAACCTACTTTGAACTGTGACTATGTTTATATTTATTCCCACAGACTATACCATATTGGCTTCATTTCCATTAGGTGAGCAAATTGAAACTGCGGATAGAAAAATTGGAAGCAGATATGAACAACAAGCAAAGCTGTCTGGATCGACTGCGAAGAGAAAAAATCGAATTGGAAAATGCTTTGGAACAGGAACAAGAAGCGTTGGTCAACAGACTGTGGAAAAAGATGGAGAAGCTGGAATCGGAGAAACGCACACTTCAGGTGACGTTTCACTTGTTTAAAAGTTTGTCTTTTTATCTGAAATAATACATCCTGTCTAGTGAATTGTGGGCTGAGTATTGTCAGAGTGCTCAGGTTCAGTTAGATTTGTATCATCAGCTTCGTGGCAGGTACTGTGTTGTACATTTTGTGATTCTTCCGTATCGTATAACCCACTGTCTACCTAACGTAGGTCATTGTCATGTTGTCGCATTTCTTTATCGGAATCCTGCCTGATTTTTTAGTTGACGCAATGCCTATACTTCCGCATTACATTCTTAGCACACTGTATATTTCCCATCTTACATTGCGTACTTTACATAGTTGAGTAGCATGGATATTTAACAGTGTTCCAGCCGGACGACTACTGTAAGAAACCTATAGGGCAAGTTTGTATGTCCATCTAACAGTTTCACTCAAGCTTCTTCCGTTCACATAACAGGATGTTCTCGGAGTGCCTCTATTGCTAACTGTCGATATCGAATTTTTTTGCACTTATGAATTGCCTCGCCTTCTCTGGTTGACCTAGCAACCTCATTCATCAGCATTGTGATCTCAGTTCCTAATACCTGTGACAGTGTGAAGACACGTGCATTCCATACGGAAGTTTATGTTTTGCATCTTAGTCGTCAACAAAAGCAATAGTTTATCTTTGTCAAACGGATTCTGAGCTATACGTGTTTAGGCGGGTCAAAATCCTTCATACAACAAAAAACGGATCTAACCAGTCTAAGCATAGGAGACTACTTGTCGTATCTTTCAACTACCACTCTGCAGGAATGAAACCCACCTTTCTGCACGTACTTTCAAGAACGTCAACTGTGAGTGACCGATGGGCACAGCCTGGCCGCTTCTGCTACTTTGGCGCGACGATTAGGCTTGCGTGTTGTGTTGATCAAGAAGACTATGCTGATTAGGACTTCAACTCTTTCAGGTACAATCAAATCGCACAAACCAAAGGAGAGCAGATAAACAAAAAGACATTCACAGGGTTTCATATCAGATTACTGGCCACATGTGAGTGTTTAATTAATGAGGCGCGGTCCTGCGAATATTCAAGCGAAATTCTTTTTTAGTTGCGGGCTTATTATACTCCGCATAAGAAAGGTGAGAGCTAGAATAAGTGCCTTACAATGAAGAACCTCCGATTGCCCATGTGCGCCGGCGTATTATTCAATACGGTCGGAAAACTTACAGTATTTTTCAGAAGCCTGCTGTAACTATTAATACGTTTACTGCGTGCAGCAGTAATGGAATCAGACGTCAGTGTCTTATTCGCTGCACTCCCGGATTGGGTTAGCTCCCCGCTGTGAAATGAGTCAAATTTTTGAGTCAATGGGTCTAGGCAGCCTCCCCAAGAAAACTTGTTGTCCTGTTAGCTCGCGGATCAAGGTGTTGAATCAATCGTTCTGAGGAGCGGCCTCTGCGAGTCGACCTTCTTCCGCGGCATAAACGACCAGGAAATGTCCGAACATATGGTTGATCTGATACACCGCGGCATAACGTCATTCAATAAAGTTAGATCCTTGTTGTCCATTTCGTCAATTCCCTGTCACTCGTACGCTCACGTTTATGAACGCGAATCCCAATTCACATTGCAGCAGGGTTTCCAATCAGACGTCGTGTGCGCTTCTCTCCGGTTCTGTTCGTTTGATTGACTTTATCTGTCATGGACTTCCACCTGTCGTTTCTTCTACGTTGGGCAGATTTCGTTGAATGAGGACGCTTTCTATCTCTTGTTGTCTGTGATCCGTCGACTGTGGCCTTTGACCATCGGTTACCGCCGTGTTGAGGTATTTCTCCGAGTGTTGGAATAATCGCCTGTTCGTCCAGGTCATCTATCACAATACCAACCCGATCATTTTCATTATCCTCTTCCTCAGTTTCTGGTTTCCATCTCCTCAAGCAAAAATAAGTAGTAAACATTTGGACTTTTGATGTCCTCAGCGTTACATAAGTCTACAAGCTGCTCGGGCGAGCACTATATCTATACTTTTTCCGTTTTAAGCTATCTCGATATCACTTCCGCGTGTCTGCATGTCAATTCAAGATATCTCATTTATGGTGTCGGTGTTGCAGACTATTTGAATTCGCCCTTGAATACTGCCATGGCTCACAGATTCTTACGGTCTCTGGGGACGATTAATCTGTATCTGTCGGTCAAGCTGATGCGGGATTGCACAGAGTGCTGAGGTAGAACAGTACTTGTTCCATTGGATCCCAGTGAATTGTCGCCCACGTGCCGTCAGACTTAACGCCTCGATGAAACTCTGTCAACACAGACCAGAACGATGTTGTTTATTTGTTATATTTGCATATGCTGCAACAGAACATTTCAGACGTTGTCGAGGCCACTTCAACGATACCCCCTTTGGTCTTCCGAGGTAAACCAAACACTCGGGTATGAATACACAATATGGTCGCCTTACTCCAGACGAGAAGCGGCTAGGTGGTGCTTGATGTCCACGTATGACACACTGGCAATGGTAATCGGCCATTACACCTGTGCGCATCTCATGGAGTCTGCATATAGTAGGGTTGCATACCTCAATACAAATGAGACAGTACGTCAAGTGTAAACCGCTGTGGGTAGCCCAGCCGTAAACGCAAACTGATTATATCGCCGTCGGCTGTCGGTGGTTTCACTCCACTGAAGTTTGTTATTCATACTGGCTTGACCACCTTGATTCAGCTTATGTTGTTGTTGGTGCCTCTCCTGTTTTGTTTCTTCAGGAATCTTCTGCTTCTAAGTTTAAAGTGTTCAGTCGGAAATACAGTGACGGGGATGTACGAATCACTCATCAAATAATACAAGCTATCCACACCGTAACAGTAAAGTGATGGAAGCGAGCACTGAACAGAGATCTCGACGGCCATCCGGACTTCTTATAAAAGTTTGCTCCAGTGGATTATTTCAAATATGGCGGAAGGGAGTCTCTGCCGATGAGATGGAGCTTACGAAAAATTTCGTTTGATCCTTCCGACCTCGAAGACTATAATCGCCGTGTGATCTCTACAGCAAACTTACGAAGAGTCTGCCGAGGGACCTTGAAGCTTACTTCCCCGTGCAAGCCAAAGGGATTGAAAAGGCATCAGAGGTTAACCGGATTTCGCTTCCCCTGATTCGTGGCTGCGCTGACCATCGTCAAGGTTTTAATGAGACTATATGTGAAAATGATGGCTCCCAAACTTAGTTTCCCGCGGCGACTTGACAGATAAGTTGAGCAATTCGAGGAATGGCTCAACTGGCCTGGAGCTGCTCCTTCAACTGTTGATGATGGAGGTCATGTTGTTAGATATGACGTTTCCATCATGACGTTCCATCCACGAACTTTTCCATCCGAAACTAATGTGGCTGTAGAGTCCATATGATTGAAATGTAATGAAGCTCCAGGTCAGTATCTTCATTCAAAGATGGCGGCAACAAATCGTTATATGAACCGACCCCTCTCCTTCGTTCCATATGGTCGACTGAAGAGGTACATCGCGCTTGGAGCCTATTAGCAATCGGTCTCATCCTCAAACTAGGTTCCAGAGCGCCATGCGAAAATCACGTAGGTATTGGCCTGTTCTCTGTCGTATCCAGGATGCGCATGGATCTTTTAACGCGGCGTCCTCCGAAACACAAAGATAACCAGATAGGAGCAGAGCAGGCGAGTTTTCGACCTGGACGCGAATGCATCGATCAGAGTTTGTGGTAGACACCCGAGCATCGGTTTTTCCCCTTCAACTAACGGTCGTTCCACTTTTGGACCTAAATACTGCTTTTGGTTCGGTTACTCGGCCTGCTCTCTGGGACTGTCTCAATCGCAGAAGAGTTCAAGTGAGGTATGTGGATGTATTGAAAGACTGCATAATCGAGTTGAGTGTACAGTACACTTTTATGGCCAGTTATTTTGAGCGTTCGCCATTTCAAGTGGCGTTCAACAGAGGGGTCCCATCTTACCTTTCCTTTTCAGCTATGTGATGGATGATATTATAGATCGGGTGCTCGGAGTTTCTAGGAACTCGGACTGGAACTTCTATGGTATGGTAAGCTGAGTGATGTTGAGTACACGGACAACATTAATTAGTTTCTCTATAGAGAACATATACACTATGCCGAACCAGTCGAATGATACGGCTTTTGATATAATTGACCATATCTTGTTACTACAACGTCTAGGAGCGTTTACTCAGATGTCCCCAGGAGTATCGAAATTAACTTAATTTAAGCGTCTGTATTATTGGGCAGTTATCGGATTTTTTCCCTACGTACACTGTCGTTTCGCTTGGATGCATCTCAGGTTTTCTGTTGTTCATTGTTTACTTTCTTGAACTACCTTCTGTCGTCGAACTACCAATGTTGTTGCACGCTGACAGCAAATTACTAAGAAGTTACAGTGTTCGTAGGATGTGGAAGCCGTGCAGCCCTGTTTAAATCGTCTTCACCGGTGGTCTATAGAAAGCAACCGTCCTCCAACGGCAGTAAATCTAAATTTACGTACATTTTGCGTCAAACTTGCATTAGCTACTATCCTAGCGATAATAAGTTAATAATCTTATAGGAACGGGACCTGTATACGGAGAATTTAAGTCTATCTGCAAATTCTGCAAGCGTGCCTAGAAAAGAACCTCTTTAAATGAATTTGTGGAACTTTGTATTTTTAATTTTCCGCACTATTTTCTGCACCATAATCCGCCCACACCTGCAAACAGTCGTGCTGGCTCGTCATCCGCTCGTCATCCCACTAGACATCAATCGTGCACGCCCGATTTATTGTTGTCCCCGTGTCCCTCAGTGTTTGTCGTTAATATGATTACGCGCCAGTAGTTTTATTCCTGTGTATTCTCTTATTCAAACCCATCCACTTTCAGTTTACTTTTCTTGGCCAGCTCAGAGACAAAGGCGCGTACGCTCAGATCTCCTTGCTGTACAACCCCATGTACTGTCGAACCTTTAAATGCACCTTAGTGCTTCACTGGTTCGGTTTGCTTACCTGAATAGACATAGAGTTAATTCGTTATAACGAATGTTTTCTTAGTACCAATCCGAATGATTCCTGTGTCCATGGTCCAAGCAACTATAGTCATTTTTTATTTCAGGACTATAGGTTTTGTATTGTTCAGATGGAGTACTTTATGGGCGGGAAAGCTGTTAAGCGAACTCAATGTCTTCATATCTAGGAGTGCCATCTTGTCAAAGAGAGGAACTTTCTCTGCATCATCTATGCATTTAAATGCAGCTCATAACGTAGACACGAAGTTAATGGATCACCTTCATTTCCTTTCCAAGGGTAAGATATGGTAATTCATCTTTTTGACCATTGCGCAGTGTTCTTCACTCCAATTTGCTGTTGCTTCACGATGTAACCGGTTTTCGTCGTAGCACTCACACGTCCCTCCATATGTTGGTCCATCTGATGACTACTCACTCTTTTCTAAATAGATCACAAAACCTGTATCTGGTAACTTAGCTTTGAAATTGGAGACGTTTCAAGGTTTCATGAACGTCGGTCATGTCACCAAAATCATGTCTGATATGGGTCATACAACGGAACGAGCATACCTGGCTTAGTTACCAGAATTGTGTTTGTATCACTGATTTCTGCTCCTTGAAGGTGTTTGTGAAAGGTTGTCGCCGTTGAACACTGCGTGTCAAACGGTGCATCGGGTACCTCGCGAAACCTGAAGAAGTCGGTCCCTTGTAGAATGAGAGCGCCGGAAGGATGTTTTACTGTTTCCTTCCTCATCCGAAACAGAAGTAAACACTCTCGGCTGATTTCATAATGGGGTATTAAAGATCAACGTGGATAAACTAGTATCTGCTTCGATAAGTGGAATATGTCAATACTGTTCCGTATGAGTTGATAAAGAAGCATTTGTTATCCCGTGACTTGTTTTGGAAAGCAGAGGGCGATGTCATAATGAGGTGCATCTGTATTTGTTTGTGTTACGATATTCTACTGACAAAGTAGTGTCAGCTTTGCTTGCAACATTCAATGGTTTCATTGTGCATATATTTGAAGATGGCTAATTTAGTGAACTTTCTGATTAAAGGAGAAACTGGAATCACTCGGAACGCTTTTGTCTGGCAGTTCGAGTAATCAAAGTCTGGCGAGCGCAACGAATGTGAGCACATCCGGCAATGGAAGTATGCTCGGTGACCCAAGTGGACTGATCAACTCCGGACCGGTAGTCACCAACAATCGACCGACTAGAAGTGGCCCAGGTAGCCTTCGTGGTTCTCTTCGCGGTCATAATCATCTACATACTGTAAATTGTGTTGGCTCTGCACAAGTCTCCAACAAACCGGTAACTTCGTCTAGCGGACAGACTTGTCTCAGCGTCCCGGTGGTCACGGACTCGCGTTCGCATCAGTTGAACCAGAGCTCATCCACACACACAGAGCCTACGTTGCCGAAGACCAGCGCAGGAGATCCTTGTACGAATGTGGCGCCTCCGCAGAGTCCGATGGATGTAGACATATTGGGTAACCGGTTGATTTTGTGTAATCCAAGTGTACTGTACATGATCATCTTTTCTTTCTGTTGTTCTTCATTATTACCTGTCTGTCATTGCAAATGTCTACCCATTGCTGTTGACGATGGTTCTGATCAGTCGGCTCCTGGGATGTGTAGATATGTGTATCTCGATTACGAAAGTGTTTACAAGTAAAATCGTGTGAATGGATGTTTTTTAGGCAGTAGGCCTCTATGCTGTCATGTGTTCCTGTTCGCCTCCCATATTAGGTCGTTGTCCATACAAGAGAAACACGAGCGCATCTCGTTTTAATCATCCTGTTACTTTTGTGCATCGTTAATCAAACCACATTATCTCCTCTCTGATTATCTTAATAAGTAATCGTCGGCTACATTAGTCGAAGGGAGGTGCCTAGAAACTCGCTGGAATCACTCAAGAGTTCATCCTTGTTTATCAAAACGGTCAGAAAAAATACAAGTTAACGTCTGTAATCATCAGTCACACTTTTCGGTCTCAGTGTATTAGTATGTTAAGATCGTTTGAGCGGTCACCGTTTTGTTCTACAAACTCTTTCCTGACTGTTTGACGTTGATTCCATAAAGCTGCTGATACAAAATTGAATTTCGTTGAGTTATAATGGAGTATGCTCAATACGGTTCTTTAAATGTTACCCGAACTGACTGCTGTCAAACATTGACTGCGTCAATTAAGTGAAACTTCATTAGCACTCGAGTCTGGGCTAGGCTCTCCGCATGTCTTGTGAGGGTTAACTTCCTACGGACCGGTTCCTTTTCCGCCTAAATTATTATGCCGATAATAAGTCAGTGAGTAAATAGAAGTAGTAGTAATCATAGTATCTAACTCGGCTCTCATGAATTCAAATTTTGGATATTTGCCTAACCCGTGTTATTAATTGACTAGTTTGATTTTAGTGGCAAAATTGTCTGTGTGTACATTATGTACATGAATACATTACAAGCGAATCGTCTTGTGTATCCACCTTACTCTTGGTTGATGCAGCCATCGAATACGCAGGTTGTGATGTTTTTCTGATAATCAGTGCACTTTCCCTGAAGCTTTTCAGGCACGATCGTCGTTTACAGGATAGTTGTGTGGAATCTACTAGGAATCTATGGTGATCGCTCAGTGTTGAAGTCTCAGAACAATCTGTTACTGTATGTCTGTTGATTGCTCCCAAAATTTTTCTCATTGATTCATTCTAGTGTACCAAATGTTTCACCTTAGTGTACTAAATGTACATGTTAATCCGGTTAGCATACTGGATGTGTAATTTATAGGTGGATGTGATTCAACATAATTTTATATGTAGTAACTGCGGATTGTATGGAAAAATTAAATTATCCATTTACTTCCTTCCGTGGTTTATGTACTGTTATTGTTGTATGTATCGATAAGATCATATATAATAGTTTAACCTGTGGACCAGCCGTAAATGCTGTTATTCAAACCGGTATAACATGCAACTCAGTTCCATTAGGTCGACTTTTAGTGGAAACTACGAACGTTTTGCATCAACTCGCCTTCCAAAAGTGGACCACACAGACGGTCGGCGGCATCCGTTTCCGGATTAGCCGAAGCCAAAGGACGCCTGCGTACAGCCGTCACCACAGATGGTTTGTGCGTCACCACTTGCGATTCCATTTATACACCTCGTATCCAATATAAACCCGAATGACTAAGACCAGGTTTAGACCTTTATTGTTCAGTCCACCAACGTCAGTTAGTCAGATGATGAGCCAGTGTGAGAGTAAAATCCTTATCATTCGGAGATGAAAAATGGAAAGACTATGTTGGTAAAATGTGTGGTAGGAAGATAGATCTTGTAACTACAAGGCGCGAAAATCCAAATGAAGGGATATATAATAGCGCATTTTTATATATATAATTAAGAGGACAAACAACTGTTTAAATTTGGACTAAAACCAAACTCTCAGTGTACATGTACTAACAAGACTGAAGATAAGGGAGGGCTTCTGACCATCGTGACTCAATTTTCTGCCAATAGCGGAAGATTTTCCAAACTGCGGGAAATCGTTGGTTAATACGACCGTAATCGACTGAAGTTATTTGCGCCTAACGCACTCGCCGTTTCTTCGTTAACGGTTTACTTTGAGTACGATTGTGACTTCCCACTCCGAGAAGAACTGCATTTTCACTACATTCGTTGCGATGTCCTATGGTCTGGTCACCATGACCTATGATGCTTACAGTTCGTTCGCGCACTGCGCGCTTGAATTCACAGCTGCGCAACTTTCGCTCATTGGACTTTCGGGCGTCCGTTCGGGTCACTCTCTTCCAGGCAGTATGGTTCAAAGCGGCGTCTTACCACGATTTAAGGTTTGTATTACAACAAGAAAGATGATATGCTGGTATGCCAGCTTCTGGTTACCAGGGTCCCGCTTTTCGTTTTTATCTGCCCGTACAGCAGATGCTTCGGTATCCGTTCGCCACCCGACCGACGGACATGTCCTAGTCAACGAAACTAGTCGAACATCAGTGTGGGCTCAATCTCATTCATTTCTACTCATTGCTTGGTGCTCGGAACCATGTTTGACCATCCGACTAGTAAGACGTGCTTTGGATATTGCGGATGAAACAAGTCAGCTACCGCATACTTCCTTGATATAGTGTCCAGATCTCACTGCCGTACAACAGTGTGGATAAGACCATATCTCTAGATACAAGCAGTTTTATTTTCAACTTCAGGTGATGGTTTTTCATGACGTCCGGAAACAGCACTAGCTTTGGCTGCGCGAGCTCATAACTCGTGGTTCACGGATAGTTCCGTGGACAGGTTGCTTCTCAAGTAGCAAAAGTCTTCGAGCTGTCTACGTTGCTGTCTACGTTGCTGTCTACGTTGCTACTGATTGACACTACAACTTCTCCCAGAGAAGACTGAGGAAAAAATATCTTACCTGTGTTGATATTCCAGCCAAACTTGGTCGCAAGAACATGGATCATTCCCTGCAGTTTCCGCTTGTGTACAAATAGCGGACTCATCCGCAAACATTAGCATCAGAACTGTCGAGTCGCGTGACTTGCTTGGGACACCGAAACGTCGAATTTACAGCAGACGACCATCTATACAGTATTATATTTGAACATTGTCTTCCACGTTCCGAAGAACAATTTCCAGTTCCGCATATTGGATATGGGATTGGGTCTAAATCACAACCTCGCTTCACCCCGGTAACAATGTCAAAGCCCTCATAGGTCATTTCACACGGTTGCACCTTCGCCTTTATATCCACATACAAAATTTTAACAATATTGCCAAGTTTACTTGGATATCCAAATTCACCACAATGCTTCGCGGTTCACAGAATCAAAAGCCTTAGTGGGATCCACGGACGGCATACAGTGGCTGCTCGTACCCGCGGCATTTTCCCTGTAGCTTTCGACCGGCGAACAACAATCCTACTGCGATTCGTCCGAACTCCACACTCTTCTTCAAGTATATTCGTCTACAAGAGTTCCGGATACAGCGGATCTAACAGGATTCTTGGTTGATTCTTGCCTACTCAGCAGACTAATTCTCCTTACTTTTAACTAAGGGCCACTGAGAGCGTTTTTGAATTATCGCGGAGTTATTCTATTTATCTAGATAAGTTGAACCGACTGAAGCAGAGTATGATCTACAGTTGGGCGCCATTCTTCAAAATTGCCCCGGCCCTCCATTTACTGCTCGTCGATGTCTGCCTTCCTGTTTAGATTATCTCATCATCACTGTTGTCTTTATCAGACGACTTAGTAGCATTCCCTCGAAATTGAAGAAGCGCGCGTATGCGCGATAAAAAGTACAGCACTGCCGTATAACCGCGAAACGTGATCGCTCGTGATGAAAGTCGTGAACTGTCTTCAATTCCTCTAAACCAGAACTTTTACTTATATTTTTGTAGTACCCAAGTGTCAGTATAAACCACTGATGCATTGATGTCAGCGGGGATAAATACCACTGAAGTCAGCCGGTGTCAAATTAGTTGAAATTCACCCTCAGTCTACCTCTTTACGGAATTGAGTGCAGGTTATGTTGACTTCAACATTACTGGTCTTCCCTTTGCATGGATTCGTCTGGTTAACTTTCAAAATTAATCGTTTATGTAAATGATCTAGACATTTTGTTCTTGGATGGTTTTGTGGTTGTGTTTATTGCTGCTTCTGTTCTATTATTCTAACTGTATTTCAGATCATTCAACAAGCGGCTCCATCAGTCCACGTAGGGTTAGTGGTCCGACGGGACAGTTGACTAAAGGGACTGTTGCTTCAAGTGTTACCCCAAAAGCGAATCAAGTCACTCTACCTTCCGTGCCCATCAACGAAGCACCTGTTATTTGGGACTCACATATTACAGCTCCTTATGTGAACCGTCTACGTGAGGAAGTATGTCATCTTCGTCGATTATTGGAACGACAAGAAGCAGAAAATGCTAGTAGAATGCCTCTGTATGAATCAGAGGAGCGATCCGCGGCCGAGGAGAATCGGAGGCTTCGAAAATTGCTACAAGTCGAAAAAGAACGCCGTGAAGCACTCTCGCGACAACTCAGTGAAAGCGAGTCCAGTTTGGAAATGGAAGATGAACGGTAAGATGAATTGGTCCTTCTTCTGTTATGATTCGATCAAGCCGCAGGTTTCTGATTTACTAACACTGTTGTACTTTTAACCCGATTTTTGACTTACTGTTTGGTACAGTAGTATTGATTAATAGGAGTATCAACTGATTGCCTTTTTTCATCAAGTCTTCACTCTTATCTCTCGACCAAAACCCCGTTTTGTAGGGCGTAACCCAAACGATCAGTTTTAGTTAACCTGTTTTAAAGGGTCTTGTTAATTATCTTCATTTCCTACTCCACATTCTTATGCTTTATGTTTCTTTTGGTTTCAAGTGGTTTCTTCGCCCATTATCCCAAGAAAGTGCATGCTTCGGATATTCTGCACAATCCGTAACTTCATAATTTTGTACTCGCCTTTTACCCCTTTTTCTGTCAAGTTGACATCGGTCTCAGTTTATCAGACCATTGTTGCAAGGCTTCAAAAGGGTGACCTCGCGTCCGCTTTTGGCCGGTCAATTTAGGTTTACAGATATTTAAGTGGCGTTACTGTATCAACTCTCAACTTATGCGTCCCGGTTACTCGCAATTGTCTTGAAGTTGGCCTAGGTCAGCTAACTTTCTAACCTGCACGTAGCCCGATGTCTGGATAAATTCACTTTTGTTTTCCTGCCCCTCCGTATTGTTTTTTCTATTATCCGTACCCTTTAAAAGCTCTCATTCAACAGGCTGTAACGAGATTGAATTGTGAGTCAAACCGAATTCCCATATCCAAATGGTTGTGTCGCCGTGATACAATCTAAGGCTTGGCCACTCCTCACTGTGTTTTGCATGTATTGATGTGGAAGTGTAGATAAGGAAAAATTTGATTTATCAAATAACACAGTGAAACATTGCGAATAATCCATCAAACATTGAATTTATTTTTAAGAGCTTCTTTAATTTTACCTTTGTTGATCAAAAATAAGTTACGGACACAGATTATGTTCCCATTCTACACATCATCACAGCAATAGCTAATTTGCATTAAGGTGTTTACACTGTCTGGCTGAATTCTGTCACCTCCAATGACAGTTTTTCATCTGGACTGGCAACAACGTTCAAAACGCGCAATGTTGTCGTGAATCGGCAATATGGCTGGTGGCTCAGCAAGAGACTAATGACAGGTTTACAGCTGAACAAAAGTACAACTTGCACCACGTTTTATTTCGACATTACGGTATTGTCGTGCAAATATTCGGACCTGTTTGTTGAAATGTGGTGCAAAGCAAACGAAATAGTGAACAATTTTGTCAGTTTAGCTATTTTTGTGTGTTTCGTTCATTTCTGATATAGACAGATGGAACGAAGATCGTTTTCTGCATTTTCTTTCGATTAAGTGTATTGAATGTCAAACATCGTCAGGTCACATATGTATTATTATTATTATTCAACTCAAGTTAAAAATGTTATGCATTCTTAGATTGCAAAATGCACTTCTAGATGTCAAAGAAAATTGGCTATTGCTTGCATAATCCACCGATATGCTTTTACTGTTTTAGTGACTAAACTTAACACTATAAATAATGTTGGAAGAAGCAATTTTCTTAGATTTCTCCTTGTCATATTCTTCTAAAAGTAAATTATTTGCTGTTTTATTGTGTCGGCACGCTAAAGTGAACCGTTCACATGCCTCACAGCTAGTGCATAATCTTCGATCGAGTATTCTAACTTCTGGTCAATTTAACTAAGGTCGTAATCGAAGGCAATTATTCAATCTACTGACGGTTTTACCTGAACGTTGTAGGTGTGAATTGTACGGGAGATGATGTACATCATATGTACACACTAGCTATCATGTAACATGTCTTGAAGATTGGAGGTATGTTGAGAACTAACAACTGTGGGCCGTTAGCCGATTTCAAAACGCATTACGAGAACATTGTCAAAGCAATTTCTTTTCAAAATAACTTGTCTGCAATAAACTTACAGATTTGTGCCAAATATTCTTGCTAAATATTCCGAGGATAAATGTAAAGGATACGCGTCAGTCAGTGTGTCTTTTTATGCAGGCACTATTTACCAAAATTGAAATCGGTCTGAATTAAAACCCCAAACCGATGGTCCGGTTTCATCACTCACAGCCTTGCTTGTACATCCCTCGGGACCAAACCGTCAGACTATACAGTCTTTTCCCGATCATTATACCACACCGCATCTTATAGTGCTCATTTTCTTGTCGGAGCAATTCACATTCATACATTTCGTAATAGTGGATAGTTACTGGCACTTTTTAAAGATTGAATAAGAAACAGTCGTAATATCCTTGACAAAAGCATAAAATCACCCCCATGGAGTGCATTGTTTTCATCCTTCATGCATGTGCTCATGTCTAAAGTACATCTCGGAAAAACCTACCCATCCTTGCGTGAAGTGAACCCTTGACACTTGATAAGCCTGTGCACACCGGTATGTGCGTGCTGCATTAATAGGTCCATAGCTGAAGCGCAAATGAGCGGTAATCTTGGTCTCAAATGGATGTAATCGGTGATCCGTAGCTCTCGAACTTCTACGCACTGATGATTTCGCTTCGTTTAGTGACAAAACGTTTGTAATGTTAATGCTAAGCTCGGTCAACAAACGATCATCCAAGCCATCATCCTGTGCCACA
>JTDE01003888.1:7374-37635 GCA_014338405.1 Paragonimus skrjabini miyazakii | reverse complement strand
GATTAGGTCCCCTCCCCTCCCTCTTTTTTCTTCTCTCTTCCTAAACAGGGTTTGTTTCTTCTTCTTCATGGTTGTGTGGCAGTTAAGCATCAGTGTGAACCACTGATGTATTGCTGTCTATGATGATGATGATGATGAGAAATTAGATGGGTAAGTCATTAGCTCATTGAACATACAATACTTGTTGCTACATGGTGTACTTGTTCATATCGTCGACGTACGTGCATTCGACCATTTGGAATCACAGAGTTCCAGCTTTCAACTTCAATTTTAACAGTCGACGTAGTTTCCAGTTGAACGCCACTCACATTTGATCGCAGCCTTTGTATTTAGATAGACTTTTCAGCCAGCCTCCTTTGAAAAGAAGCACTAGACACGAGTTTCGCTCTCATTAGAGCTCGTCAGTAGTTCATATCTTTGCCACAGCCGGACTAGAACTGTTCATGAGGTAACCGTGTTTACCACTGCGCCATTGACCTCACATTAGGCACGACCGAATTATCGTATGTAAACGCACAACCACTTTCGCTTGTGTGTAATGATCAGATTGCCCGATCGTCTCGAAATGGAGACACAGTAACTGTCCTGTTAACTCTAGTCGATAACCCCGCGGTTAGGACTTTCTAGACATGTCGAAATCCCCGATCTCATTAAACCTGCTACGCGATATTTTAAGTTACTGGTAAGTAGTTTGGGATTTGGATGGGCGTTCACATATGATAATTCGGTCATGCTCTGATGACGGCGAAATTTGAGTCTAGTGCTTGTTTTCGAAAGGGGTCAACTGGAAAGTCTATAGGAATGCGACAGCTATGATCAATTATAGGTGGTGTTCAACTTGAAATTAACCAAACCTCCGACTACTCATCAGTAAAGTTAACGCAGTTGTTGCATAGTTCGTACATGAGCTATGACAAATTCCTCTTAGGTTCTAGTCCCTAACCGTTGTTCTACATGGGTTTCTTATGGTCATTGACGATCCTGATCACTGCTCATAGCGGGAGCAACCCTTTATGCTCTGTGTGTACTCATTTTCGAACAGATGCACCTGGTGTACATGACGTCTGTTGCCCACAGTTGATGTGCTGCGTGAATGATCAGCGCATATTTCCACCTCCGTTCTGTTGCTGGGCTGTTTTTGGTCGCACACCTGACCGGGTCGATATACAACTAACGTATTCTTGCCGTTGCCTGAAATGTTCCGTTCAATATCACTTCCGGTTGATTCGAAAACACTTGTGAACTTATGCATCCCTAAAGCTGTTCAGACGCTATTCTTTCTCTAGTACCGGAGTCTGAATTACTATATTCATTTCGACTTCTAGGGTCTGTCCCCGTATCTGCTTGATAGTCGCTCTTTTTGGGTGCTTTCTTTAGGCATTTAGAATGATAGTTTTTCTTCCACAAACCCCGCTGCCCTGTCTTTCGTCAGTTTTGTCAAATTTAGCTCAGATGGAAGAAGGTTGTCATCACTCGTGTGACTTTTCTTCCCCTTCTTAGCGAAGCATCACTTCTTAGCTTTGAGTTCAGACTGACTAGGTGATAACGATTACGGGTACAAGATATGGTTACACTTTGGGGTCTGGGTCACTATTCCCGCTCCTGCCTTTGGGTGATCCGACAGTGTTCAACCCACTTGCGACTCAGTTTGTTTTGTGGTGGCATACTCATGGAGAAGATGAAAACCTATCCTCATTGTGTAACCTTCCTAGTTTTCATTTTATTTTTGATACAGTGCATTCATTGATCCAACATACCACCCAATCATAAGTGTGCACTCTCCACGCACACACAAATGGAGAGTCATATGTGCACTTATTCAGGTGTCATCGCAGTATTTTTTGTGAACTTCTGATCAATTTGCAACTCACAACAGCCGCCGTCGTGAATTGTCGTTTAGTAATCATCAGTGGTTCACATGTAGACGTCTTAGAAGTCCTCTCTCTTTTGGCCAATACGCCGGTTTCCATTCTCTCTTTCTCTTCTCACTCTGTACAAGATTCACGTTCATGTGACCACTGCACACTTGACATATTATGTAAATTCGTCCGTTAACGTCGTTGGGATCATTTCTGATTGACCGTTTTTTTCTAGTCTACAAGTCCTTTCAAAAACTGACTCACCGGTTTACGCTCGTATTTGGAATTTGGGTTCTCCCATTTTACATGTTATGCACCTTACTCAAACTCATCAAATCGGATGGGTATCCCTATGTGTGAAATTCCATTGATTGACTGAAAAGTGGTCCGAGTGATATGGAAATGCCTCAGTTATTCTTCAGAAATAGTTCCCACATAATGTCAAGCAAATCTTCTCACCGGTTTTTCCATTTCATGCATCTCCTTATTTCTCCGTTCCATAGGCGAGTTCCTGGCTTCCGGCGGAGATGATCTATATATTGTGATCTGGGCTAACCAAGGACTAATCGCAAATTCTTCGCTGAGCACAGCAGATCGTACTGAAACAGCCGCTCCTTCGAAGGAAGACGATGAGGATGAGTCTGCTTCTGCTGTGGAACATTGGGTCCCATGCCGCAGTCTAAGGTCGGTTCACTTACCTTGCTTTTTCATCTTCTCTGTTACGGGTTGTGGATCTGTCACCCAACGCTTTACATCCATGGTCTTTGGTTTTTCAGCAGCGTTGGTTTTTCCGGTGTTCGTGAGTGTGAGTACATTGTCTTTGCTCAGATTTTAATATATTTGAAAATCACTCGCATCTATCAAGCGGTGCCAGACCGCTTTTATATTGTATCCTGTATATAGAAGGCAGGTATACTTAAGCAGCAGTATTGTATTGTATCCAAGATGACAAGTGTACAGTAAGAACTGCAAACTGGCAAACACGATTGTACGGCAAAACGGCTGATTGTACAGTGGCAACACGCAAGCGTAAGCTGGCTAAATCCCACTTGTCCAATCATGAAGGCCACATGTCTGAATGCAGTCAGTCATAGACAGTAATGGAGCACATCACCACATTTGGTGGACACGTGGTGCTGTGCCCCATTATGCTATGCCGTGGTATTTCACCCCATCCACATCGCCGGTTTGGTCTTCCTTGTCGTATAAGGGAGATGTTATCCGGTTAAATGCACGCACTCAGAGAACATATGCGTGTATGTGCGGCGGGCCCGTTCGCATTCATGGCATGTCAATGCGCCCGTAGACCTGCACCTGTCCGTCTGGTCGGATTGGCTTATGTGACCAGTCTGCTACTGTACTGCCACTGTACTTTCTACCGTCTTACCGTTATCATTACAATGGACGATCTACCTTACTGCCCTTTGGATTGCGGGATACAACACTCCAAGTCAAAGTTTGTTGTATTTCTGGTAGGTGTGTCGTATGACTGGGCAAAGAAGAACGTAGTGCCAGTTGCTACACTCCCAGCGTGCGACCGGAGGCTTGTCCTAAACTGGTCCTTTCGATCCACGACTGCGTGCGGCCTTTTGGCCGTCGGTAAAAAAGTTGCAGACTGTTCCATAGCCGGATGACGTCGTTCGACCATCGCTGTATATTGTTTACTGTTGAGCAGTTGTTGGTTAGCTGATATCAGCACACGAGGTGAGGTTGGCGAGTGGACTGATGCGAACTTCGGCATCACGATTCGCGAGCACATTTGCACGTCAGATGTTTGAACTGACTCAAGGAATTGCGCTTGAAACACTCGCCGTCATGGCCGGTGATGGCAACAGAAGTGTCGTAGCCAACGCATTCGTTCTCTACAAACTTCAAACATTGCTGGTGTGTGGTTACTACTGATGACTGTCATCTAAAGCTCACAATGGGTAGCTTTTGTTGTATAACTGGCAGCCTCGTTTGCAAGTAGTATAGTACGTATATTCGGGAACTAAAGGCAGATCTTAACGCCAGCAAAACGATGGAACAGAAGCAGCTGTTAGAATAGTATGTACGCACTATGGGGGAAGTGCCACCTGGGCGAATGACAGCGTACTGCTACCCCATGTTTGTGGATGCACGTCAGTCGTGCAAATGAGTGTACGTATTTGTGGTCCCCATGTTCAACATAACCTGTACGTGAGTTCGTGCAATAAACGATTTTCAGGCTAAGCGTATTTTGTGGTCACAACAGCTGGTGCCATGACAAACGCGAGGATGAAGATATCCTAGCCGCAGCCGTTCGAAGATGGAGACGGCCGGACTTTCCTAGTGGACATCGAGGACGTGGCCGAAGTGGCCGGAGTCAAGATCGACCGTGGGAAGCTGGCTGGCTAGCGGACGCTGGTGAAGGGCAGGGCGAAGGCGACTCTGGACACAGCACGAAGAGGTCCTACGAAAATGGAGTGGGCCGCTGCGAAAGGGACGCTGGTGGCTGCGTTTGATAGCCCGGCTGACCACCAGGAGGCCATGCGGTGTTTCAAGGCGGCAATGCCTGGACAAAGAGCGGATCCATCTGTGTTCACTGCCACTCTGCAAGGATTGCTGAACAGGGCACTACCAGAATTGGATCAAGAATAACGACGGTAGTTATAAACGGAGCAGTTTATTGAAGGTCTCCCGATGGCGGTTCACGACCAAGTCCATATTGCTCATAACGTCCGACAGCTGAACCTTAACGAGCCTGCGAAGGTGACGCGGAAGTTCGGAGTTACGTCCATGGCGTCGGTGGATGCGAGCGACAATACAGACAAGAAGACTGGAAGAAATGCGGAAGACAATGGAGCAGCTGGCAGTGGATGTAACCGCCTTAGGACAGCATCACGGAGGAACGATCGACTAGGAAGCTGCTTCATATTTGGGGAAAAAGATTACTGGGACGGCGGTTTAAGAGGTCTAAAAATAAAATATTCTGTGACCTTTCTTTTTGTTGGGCAGGTCAGTTTGTAATGAGAGCGATTGAGAAAGGGGCCATACATACAAGAGTTGAAGTTGACGGAGAGGTAGAGCAGTGCTTGATCGATACGGGGGCGACTATTTCGTCGATTGCTCGTGCAGAAAAGCAAAACATAGAACCGACATCCATGATGATCAAGACATTTGGAGGGCATAGTTTACCGGTTGACAGTGTGAAAGAATGTGGGGTGCGTATCGGTAGCCATATAGTAGAGCATTGTTTCATTGTCTCCAGAAACTAGGCAAACGATCCTTGGGGCCAATTTCCTCGCTGCAGCAGATGCCTTGATTGACTTGAAGCTCAAAAATTGTCAACCAGGTATGGATCCCTGACACTCACAGGACAGCAACAGAATAGTGTCAACCAAGTACGCACGGCTAAAACACCCATTTGGATAGCCTCCTTGCTCCAGTCCACTGTCGAGAAATACGCGGAGGTATTTACGAACAACGATGATCCGATCGGATTCTGCAACTGGATTGTACATAAAATACCAACAACTGGAACATTTCGACTTCACGGACCACGAAGGATACCGGCTCATTTTGAGGAGGAATTAAAAAGGCAAATACAGAACATGCTGGATGAGGACATTATCGAAAAAATCAACAGTCCGTGCAACTCGCTTGTTCTCTTGCTAAAGAAGTCCAACAGAAAGCACCGCTTTTGTGTAGATTTTAGACGGCTGAATGGGGTAACACAGAACACAGTGGTGGCAATACCGTCCGTCGCTGATATTTTCAGTAAGCTGCAACATACGAAGTTGTTCACGGTGTTGAACTTACGCTCCAGATGCTGGCAGGTACCAATCAAACCCACGGATCGTGAAAAAACCGCATTCACGGTGGGCGAAAAACGGTATCAATTCAAGCGCATATCGTTCAGCTTAATCAGGGCTCCGTTCACGTTTCGATGCCTGATGGTTCAGCTGGTAAAACGACTGGATAATGTGGCGGTTTATGGAGATGATATCGTAATATACAGTAACACAGAATCGAAACATGCTGCTCATATGGATGCTGTCTTAAATCGCATTAAGAACTCAGGACTCCGGATCAATGCCGAAAAGCCGCAACTCGGACGGTCATCGGTGGTGTTACTGGGACACAAAGTGGGTCAAGGTGAAATCAGGCCTCTACCAGAGAAAATATTGACAATTAGAGAGGCTGTGGCTCCGAATTCTAAACGAACGCTGAGACAATTTTTGATCGAGCAGGGTATTACAGTCGGTTCGTGAAAATTTTTCACTCCATTACATCACCATTGTATGAACTCCTTCGAAAAGACAAGAAATTTGAATGAACCGACGAAGCCCAGAGGGCGTTCACGCGAGTGCAACAAGCGATGAACGAGCAACAACTAACTCCGAAACTTCCGGATGCAAAAGAAACGTTCATCGTAGCAGCAGATGCCAGTGACCGCGGTATCGGGGCAGTACTGAAGCAAAGGGAGGGAGTAATCGAATATGCCAGGGGAGTCCTGACCCCAACGGAGCAGAAGTACTCGACCACTGAAAAGGAATGTTTGGCAATCGTCTTGGCACTGAAGAAATGGAGGCCGTACTTGTTGGGTCAACAGTTCCACGTGGAGACGGATCACAAACCCCTGGAGTGGATCAGGACTGCGAGGGACTCTAGAGGTAAATTGGCCCGATGGGCGTTGCGTTTACAGGAATATGACTTCACGATCAATCATGTGCCTGGTTCGAGCAATTGCGTCGCGGATTTTCTTTCTCGACCGCAGATAGACGGCGAACTCCCCAAAGTGACTTTTAGAGTCAACGGCTTAGTAATGGAGCAGGACCCACAGACACTAGTGCGTCTACACCATCAAGACAAGGTCCTCCGGAAGGTGATTGAAGCTCTGACAAGAGGCTTGAGGATCTTGACAAATACTGAAGTTGAAGGGCTGAAAACAATGGTTTCCCAATAGAGATTATTTGGCTTGAACAGTTCGGGCATATTTATGTGGCAGCGTGGCGTTGGCCGCTCTCATGTGGTAGTCATCCCGAAACAACTGAGGAGGAAGGTGGCAACAAACTACCATGAGATGGCATACACTGGATGCACCAGGACATAGTGTAGCGAAGAGGCGTCGAATAAAGCACAATCTTTATTGTCCAACTCGCTAGTTACTATGCTGCGCGTGCGCTCGCGTTTGGCTCAGAATTCCAGTGCACTACACCCGGCTTCCACTCACATGTTGTGTGCACGTCTGCCTGGTTTGTGTACGTGACCGACGCCTTTTGTCCGGGGGGTTTCCGCCTACCATTCTTCGTCCGTTGGTCCGATCTCGTTGAGCGATGCTCGTCCGGTCGCTCGTGTTGTCCGTCATCTACTTACTGTGGGCTTTGACGGTATTTTACGACCGTGTCGAGATATTCTTCTGAGTGTTAGAATAATCGCGCCTCCAATCTGGTCGTCCATCCTGTTTTGCCTGCCATGTCTCGCCCGTGGATCCGATTCGGTCGAGCGATGACTAATCCGGTCGCCCATGCTATCCACGATCCGCTCGCTGTGGGCTATTGGATGTATCTCCCTGTCGCGTTTAGTGTTGGAATACTCGCACCTCCGGTGGGATAATCCATCACAATGCGATCTGCTGCAGCAAAGAGCATATTGGCCGAAGATGAAACAGGATGTGACAGCTTACGTGTTTGCATGCCAACAGTGTCAGTCACTGAAAGTCGGCAGTGGGGGAGCCCAACAGCCTTTACAGCCAATATCAATCTCCGAAGTCGGCGAACTCTGATCGATGGATCTTATGGGTCCATTTCCATTGAGCACCCGTGGCAACCAGTACGTTCTGATCATGGCAGAACATTTTACCCGTTGGATCGAAGCGACTGGTGTCCCAGATCAAAAGGCATCTACGGTTGGAGACTTAGTGATGAAGCACATCGTAGCGAACCACGGTGTACCAAAGGCGATCTTTACAGATCAGGGGCCATGCTTTGAAAGCGAGGAATTTCGAACACGCATGCAACAGCTGGGAATTAAGCGCATCCGAACGACACCATATCACCCACAAATAAATGGCCCAACTGAACGTAACAACCGAACGGTCAAAGAATGATTAACAACCAAAGGAGGCGACTGGGAGTCTGCGATGCCATTGATGTTATTGGCCCACCGGGTGTCCGTGTAGGCGAGCACGAAGAAATCTCCGTTTCAGTTGATGTACGGTAGAACCCCTCGACTTCCGGTGGATCAGGACATTGGGATATGGCTAGAGTGCAGTGAATCCACCAGAGAATTGGTTGCTGAGTGTGGGAGGGCCAAACGCACTCTGGAAGCGTCGCCGGTACACGCAAAGAAGCAATCGGAAGCTCAACGGCTTGGCAAAACTAGAATGTTCAGCCTGGAAGAAAAGGTGGGATAGCGAGATCATCGGAACACGGGTGCCAGCGGACCAGGCTCACGAAAACTTTTACTTAAATGGAAAGGTCCGTATTTAGTAACTTCCAGACTGTGCCCAATATGCACGATCGAGCTGGATGTCGAGACGAAATGACTGCATGGCAGTGAGTTAGCAAAATGGCGCAAAATACCGGCGCAGCGAACCAGGAAACAATCAATACTCCGGGAAGCAACACTTTTTCGGTCGGAGAGGATTCATCAGCAGATGAAGAAGATCCAGGTAACTTCAGAGGGGGAGGAGCTTGCGGCTCAAAAACTCGGTGGATTTCTAGTAACGGCGGACCCCACAGAGAACGACGATACCAGGCCTGTAACGATAGGGCTTCTTCACGCCACCGTTTTTTGCGGTCACAACACTAACTTCTCGTCAAACCCGCTTTCTATCCCTCGCCTTCTCCTTGTGCAGTTCGATCATGGTCAGTCTATAGGTAACCGTCCTCGCGAATGAATTCCGCATTTGGGAACCTTAACGCGTGATCGGTAAACTTGTCAAAGAACCACGTGAAATCCGTTGATTAATCGGCAAGAAGTTCTGAAATTAACCGTACCAAACCGAGAATTTGGAACACCAGAGATGAAATCCTCAGCACGAAGTAAGAGATAAACTGTTTGAAAAACGCATTGTAGTCACGACGGCTACGATGCATGAACGACCTAATTTATGTGCACTTACTGTCCTTTCTCCAAACACTAGAAAGACCAAACTAAATTATAGTTGGTTACAGTACGTGAATTACTGACCAGTTAGTTATTAGTTACATCTGTGAGCAATTGTCATTCTCTGAGTTCTTATGAGCAGTGCTATGGATTGTTTTGTGTTGTCGTCCATTAACCAATACGTATGTCTTAAGATCTAATTGATGATAGGAATTGAATAGCCTAATTTTATTGGTTCCATGCTATTGATTTGAGGTCGTTACGCTCGGCCGCTTGTTGACACATGCAGTAGAGTAATGAAATTAACATAGTTGTTTCAATTGTGATGGCTTCGGTTAGCATTACCTGTGTCCGGCTTCCAAACTAGTAGATTCTGAATGAATTACCTCTTTTTTGCAAGCTTATCTCACCTATTATGCCACACTTTATTAGCGTTGTAACTTGTTATATTCCATATTTATGTAGTTTGCCGTGCTGAGTTGGAAAACGATTCCTAACCCTCACACAAAACGGATCATACTGGAATGTGAGAGAGAATCGGATGAATGTTCGGTGTCTGAATCTTACTCTACTACGGTTGAGCTTGCCAACAAATGGGGTATATGCGTCGTCTAGCTCACAGTATCCATGATCGATACCGAGGCCGTTGACAAAACTGTCCCAGAAACCTGATGGTTCTGGACCTAGAACCAAGATGTAGCAATAAATGCTGGTGGATAATGTGAAACGCATAGAATTTATCTTGTAGAATGTACTGTCCCGTTCATTTTTGCACCAAAGGATTGATAATAAAAGGCTATGTTTAGTAATACAAAAAATTACAAATTAACACAAAACTGTTGGGAATATATCGATCTTTCTGTAGTACTTCAGCCAAGTTGTGTTGCACCCGTTAATAAAGTGGATTACTGTCGTTAAAAAGCAGTGTAGCGAACATTCTGAATCGCGCCCGTCAGTTTTCCATTTCATTCAGTCATGTCGTTATACTTTAAGCCAATGCGCCGGTTTTCAATAAAAGAATGCTATCCTTTCCAAAGTAGATTTATGTGTTCTAGAGAATAATTTGAGCGGTATGGGTTCGATTTCGTTGTTTACTTCAGACCTCACGAGTAAGCCCAGTAAGTCTGATTACTCCGATCGATAAGTATGTGAAACCAAAAGAACATTTCATCCATTAAAATGTTGTCCCGGAAACTGGTTGTCTGCTGTTCTTAGATTTCTTCAACCCTAATTCATGCTCTGAGCTGCTCGTCTGTCTTTGATATATTTTTTGCTAGCAGCCGCCTGGTATCAACCGTGGACCCCGCCGTGAATAACACTGAGACTATGGGTCCGAACGATGTGATCCAGCCAGATCATACACAACCGTTTTGTCGTACCTAATCATGGTACGGTGAGACGAAGTCATCATTCACTAACCTGGTTCGGTTAGTGAACCTGTAAGAATTAACCCTCGCACTTCATCGCTCTACGTGGATGACTTACGGTTTGAAATTTATAAGCCCACGAGGTAGAGCCTTGAAGTAGTCAGCCACAAGCACGCAACATGCTAATTGGTGATGCGGGGTAGCAAACCACTGTATACCTCAACTTGAGTGAACTGGGTTATAGACATGTTAAATCTTTACGGATTTAGCAAGCCAAAGTAATACAAGTATATATTTAACAGCGAATTTGGATTCGGTATAAGGATGTGGGAATCCGACATCCCTAGTAAATTGTCAGACTATAAAAGTACGAGTGATAGATCGATTTCTTCAAGTTAGATGTGCTTTAACCTACCGGTGAACTACTATTGGTCGTTTTTGTCTCCTTGTTTTGAGAATTCCCTACTGGCGCGACCATTCATTAGATTCATTAGGATCGGTGCTACGTAATCGAGTTTACTTGAATGCCCGTTACTTCTGCGTGATCGCGCTATCTGTGACTGTTGATGAGCTGGGACGGTAGAAGCTGTTACTGAATTGTTACCTACAACCTGACTGTTTGTTCGCAATATATGGATAGTCGTGCTGTCAATTTTGGCGTGAGAATCTACTAGTTTAGTCCCGTCTATGTCTTCCTTTTTTCCTAAAGTAGAACTGTTTTCAATAGTTATAGGATAGTTGAGTATCAATAGTAATTGCTGGTCTATTACTTTGAAGATCTTGATGATTCATAGGAGCTTTACAGTTGGGGGAAAGCTGAGGGTGCATTTGTGCATCTGAATCTGCGTCCACCGTTTTAAAAGAGTGGAGTAGTCTGTAAAGTCTCCAGCTTTGAAGGATCAACGATGGCGAGACTGTTGATGTAAAAAAAAGTGGAAGGGATTGATCGGAACAGGAACTCAACCACAGTCTGGCAAGCGTATTACAACCTCACTTCAGCATACAACAAACACCGATGGTATAATGACAAAGGAGAGGTGGATCGTGCTCTCACTATATCGCAACGATTCTGATGGCCAAGGCGTTCGAAGGCTCGTCTTGGTGTTCTGAATGTATATACCAAGCCTATTTTTGCATTTTACTACTGATAACAGTGCTACGACAAACTTCGGTAGGTTGTTTTAGTTTGGACATGTTTAGACACCAAAAGATTTTTCTGTGCTAGTCGAACGACTCATTTGATGCTGTGACTTTAATTAATTACCAACTTTGAGATAGCTATTTGACCTGAGTAAAGTCATATTTCGTGAAAGGTTATAGGACTGTTCAAGGTTCTTGTATTCTAAGATTGAGTATTCTTCAACGTGTCAGCAGTACATTGAGGATTGTCCCAGATTACATGGTGTGTTCGAATAAGACAGTGAACTATGTGGCGTGTCCCACTTTGTGGCTATCAATTGTATCTGCTCAATAAAACAGCTGTGGTCAGCAAATTTGAATTTTTACCCAAAATGAGGACACGTTAGCGAGCCGTAAGTGACCGAATGGCAATCTGACTGGAACTCCCCCAAACAGTCCAATGAGCTATCCTATCACCGAAATATGAACAAGTTCTTATCGCTTAAGGAAAAAGGACCATTGTGGCCAGCCTTTGCCTGCTCTCATCACTGATGTTAGCCCTAAAATTCCATTTTATCCTACTATTCTTGATCAGCCACACATGTTACACTCCGTTTTGTCGACTAGTTTTTTAATGTTCATCCCTCATGTTATCGATTATCCCAATTACTCTCTGATTAATTAATGTATCGGCTGACCCCACTATTGTTTCTGTTCTATTTGAAATTCCCCCTAAAATAAACTGAAATTGAATGTACACTTACTAGTGTACCTCGATCCCACAAAATGCCGACTGGATTATTTCTGGCGTCTCTGTGGTGTACATTAGTTTATATTGTTCGTGTTCGCCCGCCGACTAGATCTGTTGCACACGTATATTAACCATAAAAGTTAAATCTGTTTTGTTCCTCCCTGTAACGCTTTCTAAATTTGGTCGCGAGCATTCATGAATGTGGGTGTGCAAATATGCTGTGTGCTTTCTAACGAGCGTATTTAAATCGATTTTCTTTTTTCGTTTCTTATGCAGTTTGTGACTTCTTGTGAAGTCTTTTCAACAAGTGACCACCTTAGTCTTATTTTTTCCTCATCGTAATGAAACAGATGTTTCAACGGAAACTCACTTTAGTCGCTGGAACCATAGTTGTCAAATTGTTTGATTCGCTTAACCTATCATTCTGATACTGAGACCCACGAGTAGATCAATTATATTGTGGGAGTGAATGGGTCAGTGAACCACAAATTAGATGTGACAGTTTGGATAAATCTTGCCTATCTTCTTCACATAATCTAAATGTATCGTTCTTATCTCACAGACGTCATTTGGAAGATATCTACGACTTGTGTTGGTCTCCGGATAATCAAGCGCTGATTTCCGGCTCTGTAGACCACTCCGTGATAGTCTGGCAACTGGATCTGGCTCATGTAATGCGGTCCGCTTCTCCTACCAAATCATCCCACAACGAAACATCTTCCGCGACAAATGTTGGCCCGGCTGGGGACGCGGTCTCGACGAGCGCAGTCGCTCCCAATCCAGCGGCATCATCATTAGGGACCGGGAATACTAAGTGTTTGATTGTGCGCGATCATAAACACTATGTGCAAGGTGTTACTTGGGATCCTCTCGGTTTTTACGTAGCCAGTCTGAGTAGCGATCGTGCTTGCCGAATATATCGAGCTGGTACACGAAATTGTTTGGCCCATGTAGCGAAGGCGGGAAAACAACGTTTGTTCCAGGTTAGTTTTTGTTTTGCAACATTTCTTTATCTTCTTGGACGGTTTCCTTCTCACAGTTCCTGTTTGGAAAATTTCAGCGTTCCGCATTTTCCTTAACTTACTGACGACATAATAGTGGACGGTCAACTAGCGACTTGGTGGGAACAACCAGTAGTGAATCAGGAGTTCTAGGTCATTTTCACTGATGTACATCGTGACCTATTTAGCTCTTCAGTAGCGGCTTTGATGGAAATGACTTACGGTCAGACTCAGTGGCGTAACTATTGTGGTTTTCCTGTTGGACGATTTATATACGTTTGCTGAAGTGTAACAACGAAAGCCTTGAAGGAACGCCCTCCCAAGTGCCGTCCTGTTTTTTATGATACTCAATTGATTGATTACAACCTTTTACATACACCTACATTTCCAGCCTTAATTCATACTCCTAGATGTTGTGGCTCATGCCGCCTTCGATCCTGCGAAATGGTGCATTAATAACCAACACAAATGAATAAAAAAAACAAGCAGCAACTGAAAACTCGTGATTGTGGTAAGGAGAAAGAATACTCGCGCTGTGGAAAAACCTCGACAACGAACCCCAAAAGAATAGACGCCACAACATTCCCACAACAGAGCAAAATGCATCCGAGCACGAGTTCAAAAAACTTAGAGTCGTGACATTAACTTACGTAATCAAGCAACAAAATAACTTGCGAATGTGCCTTCCCTTTGAATGGGTCCTGTCCTCGGTGTTCTGTAGCCTACGTGAACCGATCGATGCTGGCACCTGTAAACGGTCTCAAAGAACATCCTGGATGGACGCGGAGATTGTTTGTGTGTATAATAGCATGTCTCGTGTGTTATGGTGACGTGTGTGCTCAGAAGTGCTCATATTTTAGCCAAGTGATCGTAATAGTTTGTGTTAGTTGATCAATTAGACCGACGTGCGTTCCCAAACCAGCAAAAGCGGATGGTGTCTATATTGTCATGATCGTCAATTTCGCAGTATGTACACTGTGGAACCAGCCGAGCCCAACGAATTCCAAAAGGAGATTGTCACGGCATTCCTTCAAGTGAGCAGTTGATTCAGTTATCCTGTACTGCTTGCAACGTGTTAGCAATACAAGCTCCTGTAGATTTGACGCAGCGGATCACTTATCCTTTTTCCTTGCTATTAAAAGTTTATTTTATCCTACGTGCATATTCATTGCACGAGGTTACATACATATTTGTCGATCGCGACCTTATTTCCTTCGGTGATTATGACGGCAAGAACGGCTATGGCTTTGGTGTGCGGCGAATTGACGGAGCACTTAGTAATTATTCCGAACAAGTTTTCTGATCACTTCTGTTAATCGACTTACGTTTACTTAAACCATGCAGATAGCCAAGTACTTGATTTTTATAAGGGAGGGATGATATTGAAATATAATATTTATTTGCCATTCCCTAGTCTAGTGAGAATGAGCGACCGTAATCTACTACTCACACCACGGCTATTCAGTAGTAGGACCAGAACATATATTTTGACATCGAACAAGCCGCAGGAAAAATGCAGGAAGAAACATCGGAGTGCAGCATTGCCCAAAAGGGTCCTTGCTACGTGAAGGAACTGAGCATTGGCGTCTGTGACAACGGAGACGGTCTGGGACCAAGTACCCCGTGCAAATGAGTGGTTTAGTTTGTGGCTCTGTTTAAACGCCTTACCCATGTGTTGCTTTCTCAAATAAACAACGCTTGTGCCATCCGCGTTCTTGGCTCACAACACTAGTGCTTGTGTAAACACAGTGTTATACATTATCAAACGAATAACAAAAGAAAGAATCCACGTTGGTGCGTTTTCGATAACTTGTCCACACGGACGCCACTGATCACCATTCTGTCACCCCCAGCTATTTACAACCGTAGTTGTTACGGCTTCCTGATGTCCAAACTCTGAAGCCGCATTTAGGTACATATTCACGTTTTTTGTTTGTTACTGCGATAGCAGCTGAAAGCGTACAGGTCAAGTGACAGGATGGGATACGAGACATGTGTTCTAGCAGACAGAACCGATGGTGAGAAGTCGTGTTCGTACAGTGCAGCCCGAGTTACTGTCCATGACGATCCGTTATGTATTAGATTCAGTGCTGAGATGCCGATCCTGTCATACGCGTGCACCAACTGCTAAACGTGGACCATCGCGAATACTGTGATCCGGGCAGATGTACGTCCAGACACCAGGACGGATGGCACGGGTGCAAGCTGCACATCCCCTTTTGTTGAAATACCCGCATTCTTCCGTCGCCAAAAGTGGTATCGGTTGACAAATATCCTTCTGACTTGTATAAGGCAACTTTTGATTACTTCGTTCTCACCTCTACCAACATTTATGCAACCACCTGAGAAGTAGTCACTAGGTCTTATATGTCACCATCAATAGGTAGCACTGATGCAGGCCCTGATAAATCTTAAACCGGTATATTTCGCTTTTAGGGTTTAAATCGTCTTCTCTTCGGACGAACTGATGCCACTAATCTGTTTAAAATAATTCGCGCTGTCTATAAATAATCATAACTACGTCGTTTACGCCCTGGGATAGGATCGACACCACTGGGAGATTTACTTTCCATAGCTGTCTCTAGAATGTCGCTCATAGAGAAGTGAAGGCGAGAAAATGATGGAGACAACAATAACCACCACTATTGATGTTCGAAATTTAATCTGGAAAAGACCAATAGTCAACGGCTGTTGCTAATCACTCGAGTGTAACGATCGACTGTGATTAATATTTGGCCCGCGTAGACACACGGCTTGCAGTCTCCGTGTCCGTAATAGCCTGTCACGTTGATCGAAATCCAAAGAAACGTGCGTTTGTGCGTATGTTACTGCAAATTGTCTGCACCACATTGCTCTAGAACTCTCTGTTCAAACTCTAATATTCGAAACCGATAACCCTTTGTGTGTTATAATCCACGTGTCGCAATCGGCATAACCTGGTTGATGGGAATACTGAAATGAGTCCTCTGCCCTTCGTAAGTAATAAATGAAATACCGCCAAGTGGAGTTTAAAGTCATTGACAATACTTCATGTCAGGAGCATGATATGGTATTCGGCCGTCAGGTAAATTACACAAATAAATATATGGATGATGGTTGCTCCTATTTATGGTTGCATTATGGTACTTTCTGTGATTTTGCAGCGCAATTGTCAAGCGGAAAGCTGTATTGAGTTTGCTGCAGACGAAGATTGTGGCAAGTTCTGTCTGCACCTTTGTTTCTCTCTTGCTGGGCCATCTCTGCACTGATTCCCCACCTTCCGACCAGTATTGAGCGTTAATGCTTCTACAGCTCGAATCTACTTGCTTCCAGTTGCTGCCGTGGTTTTCAAGGTTGTGTTGACATCAGCCTTCCTCATTTCGTGCTGGATAGTATTATAGTGGAATTCAACCATCTTCGAATCACCTCGCACATCTCTCTGGTCGAGGAGAGTTAATGGACATACCAAGCATGATCATTCTTGTTTGGGGTTTGATGCTGTCAGCTGATGCCTTGGACCTATGGTTGGCAATGTTCATAACATATCAATCTGAGACGGTGCATACGGTCACCTAATTGCAACCGGCGATGTTGATAATCCGTTTACAAACCGTGTTTCTGAGGTCACGGTTGCGAAGTTGTTGCTCATAGGATACTTCCGGATACTTTCCGTACGATCCTATTCAAAGCTATGGCTTATTATTTTAAGATTTATGTTTTAATGTGGCCGATTTAACCACACAGTACCCTGGTAATGCACGTTCTAACGACCAAGATTTCACTTGTCAGCCTTCAGCTGTTTTGGAGTTTTCTGTTTCCTAATGCTCGCTCAATTATCCAAATGGATTGCACCTCAACTTGACACCGATTCCACTGACACTTTCTCGAGGGAATATTTTGGTGATGATTACCACGCCTAACCACTGAATAGTCCTCGTATGCCGTTCTTATAACAGGCGAATCGGCCATTGTACCACACGTTTTGTTGATGCATTGCCCATAGGTAGTCCGGTTCTGGTATTCAGGTCGTGGTTCCTTCGGAATATCTGCTCAGAAAAGACGGATTAGCATCGAAATGACTTCCGGGTTTAATCGACGTTTGCGAAGGCCGTACATGCACATATGAGCGTGTGATTGCTTGTTACCAATCATGCGATGGCGAGTTCAGGTCGCATTTATTATAATCGTTCTTGTTTAGATGTGAACAGAACGGTTATACTCACTATTTTTAGGACTCAGGGTTTAACGTGACAGTGAAAACTGTAGTGTGTAAGCTAAATGCAAAATTTCTGTACTATGTACATATGATCTGATAGTAGGTTTTTTCAGTATGTTTTTGCATAGGAGTATCGGTCAGCATGTTTCCTCATAGTTAGGTTGGACAAGCTAATGCCAACCCCTGAGTTACATTTCATCTTGACTACTCCTTCCCGAGTTCCATTTTTACAAATTCCTCAATATCATTTTCTCATTGGCATTTCCCTCCTACTTGATGTCAGTAAGTGGTAATATTTGGTGTGGGGTAATCAATAAAACGAACACCTGGACAAAAGTCGATTTTGTTTTGACGTTCAAAACGTAGGAACAGTGAAGAAAAAACCATTCATTCACAAACGGTCTGTGTTCAGTTTGACCGAGTGTGCACGTGTTCGACGCTTATCAGCCGACCAACTCCGATATGGACAACTTGGCTCACGTGCATCAAGCGGTTTTAACGTGAGCGTGATTGGTCTTCTGGCATGTGTAGAAAAAGGCGAGATTCGGTTTGGCTATTCTCGGTTTTGACTGACTATTTCATTTATATAAGATTGGCGGCATCCGTTTCGTTTTACTCCGTCTCAGTGGCCGAAGCCAAAGGACTCCAGCGCTTAACCATCACCGCAAGTAGCTTGCGCTGAACCACTTGTGACCCTACTCACACAACACGTATTCGGTGTAAACCCCAAGGAATAAGACCAGTAGGTGTGTGAGTGAGGCCTTTTTGTCCAGCTGGCCAATGCTGGTTAGCCAATCGTATGGCTAGCAGGAAAAGGAAACCCTTATCTCTCATTAAAAATAAACCGAGAGAGAGACTGCAATGACAAGATCTATACTGAGAAGAAAGATATGTGAAGTGTAATACGAGAAGTGGTTCAGTATGGGGGGTATATGTAAGTACACTCTAAAAAAGGTAAGGAGAACAGAATTCAAGGTTATACTGAAAAACAGACAACACATTCACCATAAATTACAACACCAACAAAGCTGAAGAAAGAGGGGGGTCGAATACCATAAACACCCAGGTTTTTGAAAAGGGGAGCTGGTGAGTTGCCAAACGATGGTGGTCGTTGGTCGATGCGAACAAGAAAAATTGATATAACTGATATAACCCAGTTAACCTTAACGTAATCGTTGTCTCTGGGCCGACGGTTCACTGTGAATACGTTGGTGATCTAATAATCCCAGATGACCAGATCGTTCGCGGTCGCACACACGGCAATACCATATAGTCATGTCATCACGACCTATGGCACCGATGGTTACCTTACGTACCACGCGCCTCACTTCGCGGCCGTGCAGTAATTGTTCATTGAACTTGCGGGCGCTCGTCTGCTTCAACGTTAAGTCATCCCAAGGTCTAACATCATTGCTGCAACGCGAAAGACTTATCTGGATAACATCCTGGTGTCGCAGTTTTTGACCACCAAGATTTCGATTACCTGGTTTCACCTGCCCGTACAATAGCTGCTTGGGAATACATTTATCGCCCATCTGAACGATGTGACCTAGTCAACGTAACTGACTCAGCATTAGCCTGGCCTCCATCCCGTTCATGTCCGCTCGTCGTAGTACGTCAATGTTCGGAATCATGTCCGAATACCTAAGATGCGTCTTAGACACTACAGATGGAAACTGTTCAGATAGCGAACGTTCCGCTGATACAGTGTCCACGTTCCACTGCCGTATAGCAGTATATATTAGCATCATTGATCGCTGGACACAAAGCTTAGCGTTTAGATATACGCTGCTGCTGCTTAGACCACGTTTTAGTACAGTCGTGAGTTTCAAGGTTGGCTTATTGAGTACAAGCTCAGCCTTGTTTCGATTTGCGTGACTTGACACTAGATCACATGGCAGTCAGACGCGTTGATGATGTCGGTAATCAGACTACGCAACCCTGATCGGCGTTCTCCTAGGCAATTTGTTCAGCCATTGTAACTTCCGTGATCGTAGCGCATCCGTACTCATCACAGCTACAAACATTTGAGCCCCAACCGTGTGCCGTACCATCCAGTCTGCTTCCGATCCAGGTATTACTAATTATATGTATTGAGGACAAAGTATCAAACGTAATTGTTCGTTCCATCCTTATCTCTGTTTTGATGGTCCTATGTTGACAGTTTTCCTAACACAGATCGAAAATACCTCGTCGACCGCATTTATATCACACCACCCTATTTGTTTTGGTTTGTTTTTCAATCTCAAATCAAGATCAGTTTGCTCATCATTTAGTTACCCATTTTTTATTAAGGTTTTCAATTTATTGCTTTTACTTTCATCGTGTATAGTTGCCTTTGGTCATCTCGTGTTTATTCGATTCAACATGTTCTAAGTAGCAGTACATTGCTTGCCTTCAATGGAAGTCGTACTTTCTGTTACACTCACTCTTCCCTAGTCCTTTTGTCGCTCTACATACCAGCGTGTATGCATTTTCATCACCTTTGTTTGCAGGACGATTCATGGAAATCTTTTTTTCGACGACTCAGCTTTAGCCCTGACGGTCTTCTCCTTATTTGTCCCTCGGGCAACTTAGAGGAAGCTGTGTTCGCCGGCACTGTCGCGACTGCTGCAACCCTGGCTACCAATGTGACCTCAGCACCACAGCCCGATTCGTCCGTTTCAGCCATTCCGATCGTAGCTCCACAACACGCCGCACATTTATTTCTGCGCTCCAACTTCACCCGGCCAGCAGTCAGTCTCCCCACTGGTGCGAGGCCTGTGGTAACGGTAAGATTCTGTCCGCAGCCGTTCCAATTACGCCCAACGACCACGGAAGGCAGGCCAACAGCCGCCCCTCGTAGCCTATTTGATTTACCTTACCGATGGTTATTTTGTCTGGTGCTGGAGGATGGGCTTCTGTTCTACGACACGCAACAAACCAAGCCGTTTGCACATGTGAGTTCGTATGTGCGTTTGGTTTTGCTGGCTGTGTACAGTTCTCACGTTAACCAGTCTGCAGTGCGTCCTGCTAACGCCAGCGTTGAATCAGGTGGTCCAACTCGTTGGCTCATCGGGCATCTACCGAAACTCCTGTGCATGCACTAACGTTGTACAAGTTGAATGAGGCTACAACTTGTTGCGTACACTATCGTGTGAGACCATGTGTTTCTCGTTTTCGTTGTCCGCCGTCCAACTGACAGACTCGACATGACCTCCCGACGCAGCCTTTATAAGTTTGAACCTATGAAAAAACACCTATATAAGCCAACAAAAGGTTGACTGCATAATGCTGTTCACTGCAAAAAATGGAAAGTTTGGTGAAATACGTTTGACTAGAAGAGCTGACAACATCTTAGCCACGGGCACCCTGTTTACGCGTTCCTTAAACTCTCTGCTTTCACGTTTAACTGCCAGTCTTGTTGACCTTAAGCAACTTTTAACGAGGCCTGTTTCAGGCTGCAAATAGACTATCCATAGAGTAGTTCGTGTTATCTGCTATACCTGAAGTTGATGACATTACAGTCGATTGGTGTGGCAAGCCAGAGGTTTATGGTTTCGTCGATTAAAATTTGGGACAAAACATAAAGAAGTTGGTGGGAAAATGCATTATTCCTCTTGGACAAGAATGGAGTAATGAATAACACAGATTAATGTAGTAAAGATGACGTTGACATCCCCTCTTAACAGTATTTATTTATATATTCGTTATACTACTTTAAGGCTATGGATGTTTCAAACACACTATACGTTAAAGCTGTTATCATTTTGTTTCACAACGGATACCTTTGCGTGAATTTAAAACGTCACGACAAATATCCATTACTCGTTACCCACCTTCTACATTATATATATATATATATATATATATATATATATATATATATATATATTCGACTCAGGTTGGTTGGGCTAACATCGAATGTTCCGATTTCGCACCACCTCACGTTTGTTATTGTTCGACAGTCAGATGTTAGGGACTGGGCACATTCTCAGTCCGCTCAAATCTGGATAAGAGCAGTCGTGATAACCGAATTTTAAGCACACACCCTTGTCAACGGCTATTGGTTTCGTTACTACGAAGTTATTTCATACCCGAGTTTTCGAGCGCTTCGGCCGATTTAATGACCTTGTCGTTCCAAATAAGATTGTTGTTCGTTTTTAATGTGACTATTTTGATTGTTGTGTTAACTTGGTTGTGTGCGACTGTTTGAATGGACACAATTACCTCGGTAGTTTTATTTAAGCCTCTCTATGAGCCCCTTTTCATAGATTGTAAGCTTTATTTACCAACTTGTGCTTTAATTGTACAATTGCCACTCATTTCATAAGCATGTAGTACTGCTAGCACCTTTCTCAGTTAATTTCATAGAGGAGGTATATTAGATTTACTTACCAATTTTGAGTGTGCTAATATGGACTAGTCATGAAAACGCGCTGCCGGTAAGTTACAACGTGCAGGTTGGGTTCATGTGGTTCACACGTGAATAAGGTTCGGTTGGTTTACAGTTGACCGATCATCAGAGCCGTAGAGTCTGGTAACTTGTTTTTGAGTGTACCGTTTGCGGTTGTAGAACCAAATCGCGATCACCATGGCTGCCGATTATACTTGTGCTCTGACAAAATGTACAACGGTGCATTTTGTATATAATCTTAAAAACGTAGCGTAAGTAGTATGCGTTTAGTGGTCAACGTTCACCGGAAACACACGACCGGTTTAGTGGTTGTTGACACTCATCAGGTGTGCGCAGCCAGCGAACTCCGATCACACACCCTGAAGTATATTGGTGCCAACTGATTTGCAAGTTGGTTATGCCGTTTGCTTCACATTCAGTGGAGTATGTGGATCAGTACTAATTTTGAGAGCACTAACTGGAACTGTGCAGAAACTTAGTCTATCTGAAGTTCTAAGATGTCATTATAATTTTCTAAAGTTAGATGACATTAGCATGTGTTCAATGGCCGAACTTCACCAGTGAATGCACTCATCATCAGCGTTGACCTACGGACTCCATTGGGTTTGAGCTAAACGGCACAATTAATTTGCAAATGAGTTAGTATCGACAGATTTTAAAAGCACTTTCTATTGCAACTTAGTCACTCAAATGGTTAACGTGCGATCCTATGACGATCGACATGTGTTTCTTCATACAATTGCGGAGCTACTTCGTAAGTTGTTCACGGATTCCTTCTGGTGGTTGCCGAGTGGTTTTCCCAACGTAGCTGACCTGATCGCAATATTTAAAGGATTAGGTACGGAAGATCGATTAAAACAAACAAACTACTAACTAATCACGACTTTCTCCTGCTGTTTTACCCTCTGTTTCTTCTACCTTCCATGTGCCTTCGGGCGACAATTCTTTCCTGAGACTAAGAAAACTGGCAAACATTGGCGCCTTCAATGTCCGCACTCTCCGACAAGTCAGTCAGCAAGCTGCTCTGACTGGTACTCTCTCAAGTCTGAAGCTTGATGTGTGCTGTGTCGGAGATGCGAGTCTACAATTCTAACGCAGTTATCCATTTGAGCTCGCCTTCAGATAACTGTCAGTCCAAGCGCTTCTATCTCAGAGTTTCTGGTGACGTCCAAGCTGAATCTCGTGATCAAGCTGGAGTGCGAATCGCACTGAGTCCCACAGCGAAGCAATGTTTGTTCGATTGGATCCCAGTGAACAGTCGCTTGTGCGCTGTCAGACTCAATACGTCGGTTAAAGTCTGTTGACGCAAATCAGAAAGTCGTTGTGTATTCATCATATCGGCGTACGCTCCGACGGACAGCTGTTCGGATGCTACCAAGGGTGCGTTCTGTGACGCTCTCGTTGATCTTCTGAGGCAAACTAAACACTCAGACATCATCATACTAGCGGGCGATTTTAATGCCCAGCTTGGTCCTCTTTCTCCAGATGAGAAGCGGCTAGGAGGTATGCTTGGTGTCCGGGCACAACGCACTGACAATGGCGGAAGGCTACTACAGCTGTGCGCATCTCACGGTCTGTATATTTCGAGCACCCGATTCCAACACAAGAAGCACTCTGTAACTTAGACACCTCCGTGTGCTTTTCAGCCATAGACACAGTTGGATCGTATAGCAGTTAGTTACAGGTGGCGCCTCTCTGTTAAGGACTGTCGTGCCTTTTGGAGCAACCACCTAGACTCGGACCACGCTGGTGTGCGTGCCCGTTTTGCGTTGTCATTTGCCCAGAGGACTTACGCTGGTAAATGCAAGGTGCTCAATTGGCATTCGAGCGATGAGGATGTAAAGAACACTCACCAAAAGGCGTTGATGAAATTGCCCAGTTCGAGTCAGATGAAGGATCCTAACGAACACCGGGAACAAATCGCGGCAGCTATGAAAGCATGTTGTGAACAGGTCTGTTCCGAAGGAGTTGTTCACTTGCGACAGAACTGGATTTCCGTCACGTCGATAAACCTCATGAAGGAGAGTCGCTCGATCCAACCTGGTTCTGAATATGATGACGACCGTCGAGAACTTAAACGCAAGCTGACTAAAAGCTTGCGCAGAGACCGTGAGCAATACTTGGTCGAACAATCGGAAGGGGTGGAATAAGCCTTTCTATCTGGGAATAGCAGAAGGCTTTTTTCCCCATGATCCGTGCTTGTACTGGTCGTGGAGTCAGTGTAAGTGATTTCATATGTGAAACAGATGGTTCACTTATCACCAGCCAATCGCGTCGACTTGACAGGTGGGCTGAACATTTTGAAGAACAGTTCAGTTGGCCTCAACCAGATCATATGGACAACGGGACCCGAATGGTCAGTTATTGCATTTCAGACGGTCCTCCGTCGGAAGCAGAAGTGGTTCTGGAGCTCACGTTATTGAAGCGCAATAAAGTTGCTGTACCAGACCTCTTCTCTCTTTCTCTTTTCAAGGATGATGGAGGGAAGTTGCTATCAGAACTGATAAGACTTTTTCAGACGATCTGGGAGACTGAAGAGGTACCTCGTGATTGGTGCCTATTAACAGTCGTTCCCGTTTTAAAAAGGGGGCCCGAAGTCATTGTGATAACCACAGAGGCATCAGTTTGGTGTCTGTTACGTCCAACTTACTCACTGGTCTCATTTTACGTCGGCTCACTAAGCCCAGAGAAAGTCAGATACGCGAAGAACAGGCAGGATTCCGATCCGGTTGGGGATGCGTTGATCACATTTTTACCTTGCGACGGATCTTGGAACATCGGCACTGTTACAGACAGCCGACAGTCGTGGTCTTTTTGGACATAAAGGCTGCCTTCGATTCAGTTGCTCGCAATGTTCTATAGAGCTGTCTCCTTTGCTAGGGAGTACCAGGGAAATACGTGAATCTGCTGATATCACTGTATGCTCACTCTGCAAGCAGGGTGAGAGTTTATGGACAACTGTCTCGGGCGTTCATCACTTCTAGTGGTGTTCGTCAGGGGCGTCCGATTTCTCCCTTCCTGTTCAATTTTGTCATGGACGACATTCTGGAGGGCGCGCTTCGGGGACCCAGTGGGTTTGGTGTTGAGCTTCTTCCTGGCGCTCAGTTGACGGATCTGATGTACGCGGACGACATTGTCTTACATAGCCTATCTGCCGAAAACATGCAGACCATGCTGGACAGGTTGAGCGACCGAGCTGGTTTATATGGAATGCGCTTCGCACCTTCAAAGTGCAAAGTGTTGGTTCAAGACCGGGGCACTTCAACTCCCACTTTCTTCATTGCAGGTAACCCGTTTGAGACTGTGGACGACTTCACATATGTGGGTAGCACAATCTCATCAAGTTGAAATATTGCTGATGAGAAATCAGCGAGGACAGCAATGGCAGGCGTTACGCGTCGAAAAGACGTTGGGTTGTCACTGAGAGGAAGAGTATATGATGCCTGTGTGCATTTCATTTTGCTTTATGGTTCGGAAACATGGCCTGTTCGCAAAGAAGATGTCAACAGGTTTGCTGTGTTTGACCATCGTTGTCTCCGCCAATTGACCCATATTAAGTGGACTGATCGCGCGAGCGATATGACCGTTCGTCGGCGCGTACTCCGGAACGCTCGGTATACGCGATCAATTTGTCAAGTAATCACGGTGCACAGTTTGCGATGGTTGGGTCACGTACTCCATATGTCACCTGATCGTTTACCGTATCGGGCATTATATACTGAGGCCACCAACAGTTGGGTCAAACCACGTGGTGGTCAAGCTACAACGTGGTCACGGAATATGAATACCCTGACTGCTCCACTGAGCAAATTGGGTAGGTGTCGTTTGCCTGGATGGGGTCCTCGTGATCACTCAAACCGCTGGTTGGAGACGCTATCCGAGATGGCGATGTGTCGCAGTCAATGGCGTTCCTGCATCCATACCATTTCTAGCTCTTCCGCTTAGTCTTCTTTTAATAATTTTCAAACTTCTTGGTGGCATTTTCTTCCAGGATATTCCACGTCACTGTTGAGGTGAGCGGCGGCCCGAGCCACAGTACCCACTGGTCAGGCTCATGACTGCTATGGTGATGATGACGATGATGGTGAACAGCGGTGGGCCAACAGAATCAATGGTAACGCTTCATCTCGGCTTGCTCCTTTCGCTGCCAATCACTCCTTGATTTTGGGATTGTTTCTTTCCGTCAATCCATTTGTTTGAAGATGGTACGGCCTTGTGTGAATTTTCTTGATTCTCAAACGCTCCAAGCAGTTCCGAAAGTCTTCAGTTTCGAAGCAGGAATCTTGATCAGTCAATATGTTTCGCGGTATTCCGTGATCTGCAACGATGTTTCATCACAGCCCTGTAGACCGTGCTTGCACGCTGATCGGGTATAGCGGTTTCTTCGATCCATCTTGTGAAATGTTCAGTCATGAGAATGATATACTGATCTCCGGAAGTGGTTATTGGGATGGGACCCATCACGTCCAGCTACCATACTTCCCCAATTTCACTGTCTGGAATTAATCAGGCTCGTGGCTGCTTTGAAAGAAAACAGAAGATATCAGGTCATCCCGCCGTCGATTCGTCTACAGGTTTCCTAAGGTTACTAAAATCTCAGAATTTTGAAACGACTAAAACCTCTTGTAACTACACATTCCTGGTGAAACTGCTGGCAACAGCTGATTACAATTCTGACTTTTCCGTTAATATGACTTTAGTAACTAATTTTTGTCGTGCTTATTCATTTGCACTCTGGCAAGGGCTGTTTGCTTAAAATATCGTTTCCTCTAGACTGACTTTTTGCTTGGCCTTGTGGTAATCTGGATGTTTTTTCTACTAGGCCCGGTTAACAGCGGAAAGTCTACATGCTCGCATCATGTGAACCAGCTGTTCCTTAGCCTGCAGTTTTGCTCTCGAAGTATGTGTACGTACATGTTCGGTTGTAAAGTAGTTTCTAGTATGCCTTCAAGCAACTTGCTCTCCACTTCGCTGTTTGCCATCAGTTTGGTTCTTGTGCTGTAGGAAGGCTCATACTCGTAAATATGCATTTACTTTAATTACACAGTGTGAGCTGGCTTCTTTTGACTCTCGCATACGTAGCCAAATGGACGGAGTGTAGACGAAATGCACTTTGGGTGCGACTATATTGTGGCATAGTTAATGCAACTGCCTCAGATTTTGACGTTTCAGATGAGGTGTGCTGGCAAGAATTGTTAGTATCTGTCCATTTTGATGGTCGAGCGCACCCGCTATTGATGTTCAGTTCGTCATTTTAGAGCACCTGCTTTCTGTTGTTGTTCTTTCCGTCGCCCTGCTAGTTCTCACCTGTTGCCTTCAGTCGTAGAAGACATCAGTTCCTACTTGGAGCGTCGGCCATACTCAGCTTTGCACCATGTTTATGAAGACTGAGAAACATTTCGGTTCCCACTTCCGTTATGCTTGCATACTGTTTTCACAGTGGGTGTACATTCTGTCGGATTGAGATCTCAGTCACATGTCACTTCGATCGAGCTGACATTGTGCTCGTTTATCTTTGCAAGCAAACGCATAATATCACAGTGGTGTGTTTTGTGGATGAGGTTCGTCTATTAACTGCACGTGGTGTTTACTTTGTTTCATCTTTATAAACACAATCAACCCACGTTCATTCGATCTCGTGGCTATCCGATAGACACGCGAGCGCAGTTAAATTACTAAATTCCGATTTATTCTCCGAAACCCGCATCCACATGCTTGTCAGTTCGTTGAACGAAATCTTGGCGCAGTTCTTATTGGTCCAATGGCTAATGGCTATCTGTTCAGGTCCGTCGTACGCATTCGCGTGAAATCGATTGCCGGTCCAACGTTACACGAATCGATATCGCCCCGTTAGTCTCGTCTATTCACGTTTGATTTGGTCCTGCTCACATCTGTACGCGCGCGCTGGCGCGGTATAATCTAGTTTTGCTACCTCCCTATGTAAATTTACTTTGGGACTATCGGCTATGGTTTGACAACCTGAGAAGAGGCGTAGCTGCGTAAGTTGGACTGTCTACTCGCTCATTCGGGTGGCATATCAATTGTGAAAGTTTGTCATTTAACGTGATCTGGAGCTTTTCTCAGAAGTTTTAATTTGTCGGATTGCGCCGTACGTACCCTTCAATCATCCCATTGAACTAGTTTTCTGTTGATGACCTGGATATCAGGTCATACAAAACATAACTTCGCATAATTGTAACAGTGCTTTCCTGTGATAAACTTGAGTTGAAAAGCCCCGACCGCATCAGCGACCGTTTGCTACATTTTTGTAAGTTATATATACTTTGGTAATAAGGTGTTTGACAGCTGGCAAATATGAAGCAAGCTGCTTGCTAACAAACAAATACATTTAGACATGTTCTAAAGTAGTATTGGTATGACTGTTCGCTTCACAAGAGTGACTACTTGACTATCGCCTCACTAACAGACGATCCCCGTCTACTTCTAAATACAATGCGGATTACAGGTTCGGCAGGTCACTTGAACACAGGAACACATCAGTATGGTAGTATGTAGAAAATCTATGGACGCATTATCATTCTGATTCTTCTTGAGTTTGAGCACACGGATACCACTGATGTGATTCAGGGCGGTTGGCTTTATTGTTGTATGGTGGCTGAGCGTCTCTGTCAAACGCAGCCGTTTTGTTGTCTATAATATTGATTAGTTTTTATGAAGACGAGCTGAGTTCAGTAGTTAGCCTGGCCCTCGCCAAGCACCACGTTTTCACTTGTTGGGCTACTCAGTCGAAAAAACCAGAACAACAATAGTCTGGGCGGCACTAAGCAATCTCAATTCGACGGAAAGAATAGCACCTTTCTAAAGAGTAACAACAGTATTTGAGATTGTTCTTGGGCGACAAGCATTCCTGCGTTTTAACTGGCCAGTTCATTGCTACGTTCCACGACCTTGTAAACAGCAGCTGATCGCCTTTTTTGGTTTGTTGGCACCGATCGACCACAATTCCGTTTGCAGCAGCTTGAACGCGAATTCTGATTGATTGAAACTTCTCCAATAAGGAAACATCCCCAGTCTAATTTCATTGCATCCCTTCCCTTCTCATAAACCTATCCACTTCTCGTTTTTGTTGGCTCATGGCTTGCATCACGTGTCTCCTTTTCCGGTGAAACCCGCTCACTCAAGTGCACACGATTTCTTCTTTTCATCACCTCGTCCACGTCAATATCGTATGATCTATGTTCATGGTCTTTGACCACCACACCATGTGTGCGCTGTCTCGGCTTTTCAGGGACACACTGGACCACATCTTGTGTCTTGGTTTATGGCTTGTACGTTTCTCAGTTCAACGACCACCACATCTTGTCGTTGTAGGTTCTCCGGAACACTTGACTGGTCTAATATGTCACAGCTTACCAGCTCAGATGCCTCGGCAATTATGTCCGTTCGCCTAACCATTCGGTGCGTCGCACTGCACCTGTTGTTCTCATTCGGCATGTTACTTCTTTCTAGAGTCGTTAGATCCAGTCTTCCATTGACTCTTGAGCGATCTGTAGCAATTTGCCAGCAACCTTAACTGCAGCTCCGGTCTTCTCCTACGGGCTGCCTATCAGATAATCAAACTCCCATCCATCTGCAAACGTCTTGAACTTCGCGCTCATCAACTGAGGTCTGTTATCAGAGAGAAATACCTCCGATATGCCATATCGAGTGAAATGAGCACGCAGTTTGTTGAGGACTGCACTTCCGTTGGTAGCGCTTTGCCAATCAACAAAGTCTGATAAATGATTCACCGTAGGTAGGTACTGTCTCCTGCCGTGTGTGAATATATCGTCTGCAACAAGTTACCAGAGTCTTTACGGAAATTCTCTCAGCAACATCGTTTTTTCACTTGACTTGAATCGTGCCTTCTGCAAATTTCACACTTCGTTATATAATCCATTATCTTACTGGACATGCTCTCTGAACACATCTGTTCATCCCAGCATGTGCCACATTCTGCTGAAAATCTTTCGGAATGACTATCCTCTCTTCTTTGAAAATTATTCCTTCTTCTTGAACAGACTGATCGTGGTCCTTAAAAATGCTACCAGTTCTTCGGGTAGATTCTTTTTATCCTGCCACTAGCCATCCTTTATAACATGGGTCAGCTTTTTAAGTACTTGATCCTTTCCCGTCGCGTCCTGCAGTTCCGCCATCTTGTCCGTCGATGCCATCCGGTGATCCATTAAAACAGTGGTCTCGAATTCAGAGTCATCCGTCTCAGCACCGGGTATATGGGCACGAGAGAGAGAGAGAGTATCCGTGACTAGCTCATAATCGTACTTTTGTAGTCTAGTCGTCACCTGTTATAGACGTCGGGGCGCGGTAATCAGTGGCTTCTTAACTATTGCCATCAGAGATGTGTGGTCTGTGTGCACTACTGTCTTTCTTCTGAATGTGTACGTGTTGAAGCGCTCCAGGGCGTAAACCACTGCCAACATTTCCTTTACGATTTACGCATAGTTTCGTTCCACAGTCTAAAGACTGCGGATTCTGTAGTCA
>JTDE01003887.1:48279-69741 GCA_014338405.1 Paragonimus skrjabini miyazakii | reverse complement strand
CTGTCGGTGCTTTACTCCCATACCTTTGCTCAGGTTAGGGTTTACGGTGAGCTGTCTGACAGCTTCAGCACCAGAAGCGGCGTTCGTCAAGGCTGTGCCCTTTCACCATTTTTGTTTAACTTCGTCATGAACGAAATAATGGAGGATTGTCTCCGGCAGTCACAAGATGCTGATGTGGACCTCCTACCTGGTGGAAGGCTGACTGATCTTGATTATGCTGACGATTAGGTGTTGCTGTTTGACAACTTTCAGGCGGCGCAAGCAACGCTAAGTGCAATTTCACGTTCTGCTAATTACTTTGGAATGCGCTTCGCAGCCTCGAAATGCAAAGTACTTCTGCAAGATTGCTCTGATTACGTATGTTTACTTCTAGATAAAGAAGTTATGGAGGTTGTTGACCGCTTTGTATACCTGGGAAGCTGCATCAGCGGCGGCGGCGGAGGTGTATGGTATGAAATAGAGGCGCGTATTTCTAAGGCTAGAGCGGTGTTTACTAATCTGAGGAGCTTATGGCGATAGAAATGTACCTCTCTGAAGCTTAAGTGTCGCTTATATCAGACAACAGTGAGGGCTGTATTACTTTACGGCAGCGAAACCTGGCCACTCAGGGTAGAAGACCTGAACCGTCTTCAGGTGTTTGACCACCGATGTCTGCGTTCAATCGCTTGTATCTGGTGGCACCAGCGAGTAAGCAACGAGGAGGTTAGGAAGCGGGTGTTTGACACTGATTGTCGAACGAGTTATTTGTTCAGTCACCACATTTGCACAGACTTAGATGGTTAGGTCATGTACTAAGAATGCCAGCTAATCGCTTGCCACACCGAGCACTGTTTGCCGACGCTGCGGCTGATTGACGTAAGGTGCGAGGTGGACAGATGATTACCTGGCGTAGACAAATGAAAGCGTTCACGAAGGGGTTGGCTACTGTAGATCGGGTTCGTCTCCCGGGCTGGAGCCCTGGCGACTCACAGAGTCGATGGCTTTAGACGTTAGGTGAAATGGCGGCTAACCAAGCTACGTGGCGTGAATATTGTCGTTGTTTTGGCCAAGTTGTTTGTGAAGTGAGTGCACTTAATGACGCGGGGTAGTGAAAGCCGTAATGAAGCTTTGTTGCTGATGACGCCTTACTTTCACTTACAGCTCGGTTGTTTGTTTGCAAGTTGCAGGCGCCTTGATGTATGTGAACCATTGATGTACTGCTGTCTGTGATGATGGTGATGATGATGAAAAGCTAAGAACAGCCTTCCCCCTCCGAAATGAGCACAGATTCCGGGGTCATCCTTCACGATTCTCAAACGACGATCATGACGACTTCATGCCGTATTTTGACTGTCACGGCGGGCCGTTAATTGTTGAAATGCGCTACCAGCGCAGGTGGTGCTAGCACCCAATGACGTGGGCTTCAAGGGACTCCTAGATAAACATATGATGGCGCGCTGGAAGAAAGAGGATAGTTAACCCTGCTTACTCCTGTGTCGAGACGCTCAGTGAATAGGCTAACACAATCAACGACTCCTGTCTTTTATCAATGAACAATGAGCCTTCGACAAGTGAAGGCATGCTCGTTTTTACTCTCATCCGTGTCCGCAAGTGACCATGCAACCTTTTGGGATTGTCACTGACCACGTTGCAAGGCTATCCTCATGCATTACGTTTTGTAACCTTTACTTTGTTACGGTGGTTGTGAACACTTCTCTGGCGTTCATATCCGCATCCAGTTGTTTCCGTGTTCAGTTTCGTTGTTGGGTACAGTCCTTAGCTTCCGAGAAAATCATGATGGTCTTTGACAGCGAGACAGGAGAAGCCGAGCTGGAACAAAATTTCAACCAGCGTTTGCACGTGCACGCCAACGTGAATGACTACTATCATTAAATTGCAAAAACCCTGAGGGGCCAAACTTGAGGTGTTTGGAATTTGAAAGTGCGCCTGAATCTGAAGTCTGTGGAACGTTTTGCCCATTGGTAAAAGGCATTTATTTGTGACGAAGGTAGAAACTATCTGGGGATTTTTTCGTGTGGAAGGCTGAGCGAATGACAGGATTTCCCTTCCTGGATTCAGATTGAATTCAACTTTGGGTATACCCAAAGATATCTATAGATATCTGAATGCACTGACTGGCGGTATCAACTATAATCACATGGTCGTAGTCTGCCGGGTTAAATTGGGTGTGTGTCACTTACGTACGTAATTGACATCACTGTCATAATGGTTTTATCGTTCACGTCAGGCATTGCATTGCATTGTATTTAGCTGTAATTTGGTGCGGGAACAATGTATCTTTTCAAAAAATGTGAAGTAAGTTTTTAAAAGTGATGCATAAACGTTCCTTGAGGGTCGGTATGGGAAAGGCAACATCTGAAGTAGTAATTCATTTTTAACCGTCTCAAGTAATGCACGTGGCCCCTAGGTAAATGCGTTGAAAGCTCTGTGGACCATATCACGGACCATGCATTTTAAGTCCATGCTGACTAACACCATTGACTAAACGGAATTTGCAATAAGTTCTAGTCAACTTCCACAGCATCATGAGCAATGGTTTGATGTTGCGAAACCGTATGAATTTGAGACACCGGGTTTGCAAGTCTACCGTTTAGAGACCTAGAAACTTGTTGGATGCATAGTCGTAATGCTGTATACAAAGCAGGTATCGCCTTACATAGCATAATTGTCTTTGTGGTTACCAATAATTGGATCCAAGGTCTCTCCCGAACATCTTGGCGCTGGTCAGAGGATTGAAGCCGGATGAGAGTGAAGCTTAGTTAGCGGGACGTATAAGCCAAAACTGAAAGCAACCGAGAGTTCCAGTGGTCAGCACATCGATTGTTGGAATTCTTGGAGACATTTCCAACTTATTCGGCTCGGCCGGTCACTTGCACCTCACGTCCGCTGTCTAAGAGTACGGCAGTTTAACTTCCATTAGAAGCCGAAGTTTCATGAGAAGTCGAACTTCTGACATGCCACGAAGTGCACGGCTCTGACAAACCTTTTCATGCTTTTCGAAACTGGAGAGCTTTAGTGAGACGGATAACCGTGTTGTTACGAAAGCCTTGAAAATGCGAACTCTTTCTGCCACAGTCTTCCAGAACATCAAGAAAAGTGGTCGTACTTCGTGCTACAGCTATGAAGAGACAATTCCGATTCTAGTTGAATCAATGATACTATTCTTCATGCTTCTTCGTAAGCTGACTCCAACACGTAAAGAACTGACCGGACTGCACCATGACTGTGACTAAATCGACCAAACTTCTACGCCGGGTCAATTGCTAGAACAGGGTATCTACCGACGGCCGATACTGATCTTTTTCAATTTCCGGGGGGGGGGGGCGTTTGACTGACGTGACAGAGAGGATTATTGCGTGCGGGATGACGTCGCGAGAAGTATGTTGACCTGTTCAAACCATTTTACCGCCGGATCTCAGGAAGAGACTGTTGCGAGCTTAAACATGGTTTAAATAAAAGCTTGCAGAAAGACATGGACATGACTGAACAGTCGAAAAAGATGGAACGAGCCTTTTTATCCGGGCATGCAATTCTATTTTGTCTGATTCATCGGTGATTTATCAACCTTCCATTAAAGGACAAGGGGCACAACGCCCCAGTACACGAAGTCTTTCCGTTTCGAATTGTAACTAGGTCTGCTTTTGTTGATAACCTCTACTAGTTGTCCGTTTTCACTCACCGGTGTCATAAACTTTCATGTGTTGGGAGCACCTCGTAAGTTCCCTGGCGTGTTTTTGGGTTAAGTAAGTTTAGCGTGTCTATCTTGCCATTTTGAGTTTGATGGCTCGGACTAATTTTGCGAATACCAGCCCGTTACTCGGTCCACCTTGCACGTTTCGCAGGACCCAGTTTAGGTTGAAAGCGGCCGCTTAGTGGCCATTGTGGGCTCGCGGGTTGAAAACCTTGAAGTAGAGGCTTACTTTGTAGGTTATTACTGGTCTTCTGATTGAACGATGCTTACCAGCGGTTGGTGACGTTGTCAGAAGCGGTACGGAATCAGTGTCATTGATACTCGAGCTGTGAACGTTTGTGATTTTAGTTGTTTCAGTTTTTTGTCCGATTTTTCTGTGGCACTTGGGCTTACAACATTGTAATCAACAACCTTGTAGTCGCTTTGACAGAATATAAATAGCGTATGTTAGATCAGTCTTATCGTCAGCGTATGGATCGAGAGACTTGATTCCACTGCATGCATGTTCACCAACAGGTCAAGAGTGACTGCGTGATGTAATGCTCATCGCTTGATGTTGACATTCCCGCTGTCGAAGATGCTTTTGTGACTTCAGCCGTGAAATCTCTAACCGAGACTGACTCAGAATAACCCTATCGATTGTATTTAATATGGTTTTGGTATCTCTTTTACGTGATGGCAGTGAAGAGACGGTTGGTTGGTTGAGCGGCTAACTTTTGGCTGTTGACCATGCCAGATAGTGTCCCACGTTAATTCAAAGTCAGAAGTAGTGACCGAATTGTCCTACCGTCTATGCAGTTGACTGATGTGTCAAACTAGCAGAAATGACCTAACTACTACTTCCTGTAGATCGTTTCCGTTTCATTCGATTATTTATGCTGGTTGTCAGGTTTGACGGTCAGGACGCTTGGTCGGGCGCGTGCATCAAAACCTTTGTCTATCCGTAACTGAGATCATCGGTTACTCTGGTGCTTTCAAACAGATTATATCAAGTGATAGGAGTGTTTCACGTTCAAATGCGGTTCATTCAGGAAGTCAAAACTTAGAACGTAGGGTGAAGAGGGTTAATCCTTAACGTCGTTAGGACTAGTTTGTTTTCTCTTCTTTTGACCTACAGACAAATGTTTACATTTAGCCTAATCATCCACTTCTGGATGGGGCACCCCAGGAGTCTTGCATCGCATATTATCCGGTGAAAGTTGTGTCCGTCACGTTGTGGAAGGGGAGTTGCTTTTTCCCGTTAAAATAGTTTGACACACTTCTAGTACAATCTGTGTAAAAAAGGGCTTACCGTTGGATTATCTGAAATGTTGTACATTCCCTTTCGTATCTTCTCTCTAGGCGTATGCCCACCACTATAGTGTTCATACAGTTGCATTGTGAACTGTATAGGTTCCACTGTCTAATCTCGGTACACTAACGGCTGATTAGGCGAATTCACAGATGAGAGTAATGTCTGTTCATAGACATACCGAATGACCATCGATCGTATTGAGGATGTATTTCTAGCGCGTTTGGAAATCCGCCTGAGATGCGGCATAAACAGTGGTTTGGTGACTTGGAATTGCCGCTTTTTTATATCGCGGTGTGTATTTCTCAGAATTTAAACCTCCTAGACTTAATAAAATCGTTGTCCACACCTTTTCTGTTTCGAATGAAATTCGTGCATGTTAGTGTAAAACTAAAACCTTGTATATTTCCTGTTGTCAGCCATCTTTACGTGGTCCAAAATGCGTGAAGAATGCCTTCATATGTTTTCTCTTGTGGAAAATTGGAACGATTCACAAATCGATCTATTGCTGGAAGCCTTAAGACGGTATGCATGTCCATCTTGATTATATCATTTACAACAGTGATCGGTCGTCTAGTATTACTGACTTAGCCGGATATATTGGTTCGAAGTCTTCCGCCGATGTACGTTTTTTGAATTGATATTTAGTTTCACTCTGTCAATATGTGTTAAAGGTTCGTGCTCTCGCATCAGCTTTGATGTCCTGTACGGAAGAAGAGGTGATCGGTTCGTAACACACCTTTTGAATTTACGTAATCTAACGTCTCATGTAGGTTTAGGTCCCGCTGAACAGTTGACTCCAGCAAGACCGGAGAGTGCAATCGATGTACGTGAACTTTCTGTTGTTTCGGAAGTTCAATGGGTTTATGCCTTTAGATTATGATTCAAGTCACGAAACACATTTGTCCGAATGAGTTTGCTTACTCAAAAACTATCGGTGAGGTAAGTTTTGAAAGACATGAAATTATTTTCGTGGTAATTCATTATAGCTTGCAGTTTGCGTTTTGTAACATCTGTGAGTAATATTTAGTTAATATTCGGGTGTTGTTGATTACTCCACTGGCTTTTACGGAGCAGAACGGATCACAGCTTGTTTTTGTTATGAGAGGGTGGCATGTGATTGCAATCGGAACAATCACTCGGTTAGTTGTTGCTCAGCGAGGTTAATTGTGTCAACTATTGGATTCCGGTGGCTTACCTTTATACGACTTGTGGTTTCTGCAACTAGCAGCCTTTTGAACACAACGTTGACGAGGCTGACTGCTTCCGATTACTCTTATTCAGGTCTGACAACTCTGAGAACCTCTAGCCAATTTTCGACCTGACTGCAGACACGTTGCAGTTAAAAACTTAATGCTACCACTTAGTGTGTTTGCAGTAGATATTTTTTTATTGGCCTTAATCTGTTTCCCTATCTGTCCTAAACCTTTAGTTTCGACTCATTGACGAAATACAGTAGTTTTCTTCGCAGCATTCTTTAAATAATGTTTAACCGGTGATGAATAGAGTATTGTGTGCAATGGGTGTTGTATTAAGCCTTCCTTGTTCAGTCTTATCCAGACTAGGCTTGCGCTATTAGTCTACAGCCTGGACTGTGCCTTCAAAGTCTCACTGTTTACCGTTATTTTGTCCAAAAGTATTGCTACTTGCACTCTATGGAGTCAGTGAACCCCAAAAGAATGGATTTCATAACATTCCTGTGGAAAGACAATTAGCCATGACCTTACTAATTCAGTCAGCCACACTATGGCCCATGCGAATAAGCAGCAAAGTAACATATGGGCGTTGCATTTCAGTATAACTTACGATCCGAAGTGATGTATTCGTCTTACGTATCATTCAAGAGCTGTCATTTTTTCTTCTCACTTCGTTCATGTGTTTACAATTGAATGCGTGTGGAACAAATTTCCGTCGCTATTTGTGGTTACATAATTCGATTGTTATATGGGTTAACGTTTCTAGGTTTTCTTAATTTGTTCCCCAAGTTGGAAGTTAGTTCGTGTCTTATCTGCTTCACTCGTCTTTGTAAAGAAAGCTGGTCTAGGCACGATCACTTCACTGTTACTGGTATCTGTAATACAGTGGCACAGTTTGTTGCACGACACACTGAATTACTTATGGGTTAGACACTCCAGTTGCCCGATTTTCAACTGTCCTTGCGGTGAATTGTTAGGTTACAACCCACGCTACCACTAAGCCACACCAGTGCTATACTTCCATTAAATCTTCATGATATTTCGTTAACAATACAGCACTAAAGAAAACCATACCAACGCTTCGTTCTTTGTGTCCGTCACAGATATTGGATCAACTCGCTTCCTGGTTAGAACACGAAGAGAAAAAAGGCACTGAGTCAGAAATCGTGACAGACAGTTTTGGCCTGAGATATTCCGAAGTCTACTATTTCCTATCTGCATTGCTGCTAAATCGTCCACTGCCTGCGCTAAGCGAACCTGCCTCGAGCGCTGTGTTAGACCTCCTCACTTGGTACGTTTAAGATTGTTTGTTTGATTATTCCAGTTCTCATTTTAATCGAAGTCAGTCATGTAATAAGGGAATTGATGTATGAGGTTTTACTCCATCGTTCTTTGTGAACGTGTTGTTATTTGTATGCCTTTGTATCAAGTACGTTTCAGCTTTTAAACAACGAAGTTGTAACATTCATTTGGACTTACTCTTTACTCACTGCCTACTCCCCCTCTTTGTGAGTAGTATGCTTTATGACATAATTGTGCCCATGTGAAGGTCGCTTTGGCCGCCATCTTGAATTTGGACATTATCTGCTTATGCTCGACCACTGACGGTCGAAAACTCTCTCGGGACGTACCATTTCGAACGTATGTGACATTTCATATTGATTCCATATGTCTATTCTTATGTATTTGTTGATATCCATGTATTTTCTATTATAGAAACATTACCGAGCTGTTTGCGGTCGTTATCAGTTTGAATTGACCTCGGGGTGTTAAGTTCTAGTGGTACCTAGCTGACCTCTGAAGCGAAACGCAGAGCGGATTCTACACAAGTGTTCTAGATCACATGTGGACCAGATACTATCAGGCTGCCGAAACCTAGACAGATGCAATCTCAATAATCGGGGCTGGAATTCGTAACCGTGCTGTTAGTGACCGTCTTTGTTGCTAGTATTTAACCGCCCATACTGTATTCGTTCAGTTCCCTAACTGAAATATAAAAGCGCCGAATTACGGTCTGAAGTAATTTGAACTAATAACCATCTTCGGAACGGCTTCTTTCTTTTTTGCTGCCCTTTCGACAGTTTGTACTCAGGTTCATCATCGTCTTAACAAAAAGTAATGCCTGCTTTCAGCTCGTTCGAAGCCGCCATTTAAACCCTCTGTAAGCTGGCGTCCACTCTCAGCTTATATGTGTTATGTCTCTGAAAATCGCCTTCACGATTCTAGCATTGTCCTTCACTTGAATCCTTCTTAGATAATGTGGTTATTTCTCAGGATCTTTGGTAACAATGAATTCGAATCTCACAGTTATATTGGAATAGGAACTGTGTTGAACTCTGAGGCAAAGCAGAACCTGTTAAACTAGATCCCCAAAAATGGCCGTCTATTTGCCGTCAGATTTGACACTTTAGTCAAAGTTTGTCGAGGTAAACTAAAAAAAGTGTTGTTTATTTGTTACATCATATACTCCGGCAGACAATGGTTCAGATGCTGTGAGAAATGCCTTCTACGACGCTTCCTTTAATTTTTTTGGACCCAACTGAGCATTGGGATATTGCTATACCTGCTGCTGCACAGCTTGGTCGTCTTACTCCAGAGGAGAAGTGACTGAGTTGTGTGTTCCGTGTCTGTGCGCGACGCACTGACGACGGCGATTGGCTGTTGAAATTGTGCGTAACTGACGAACTCTGTATATCAAGTGATGTCTTTCAATGTGTCACGCGGAGATCTTCCTGTGAAGTCCAATCATGGACGCAAATTGATCATACTGCCGTTGGCCATCGGTGGCACTGCTTCGTTAAACATGGTAGTTCATCTTGAAGAAATCCTCTTCATCCAGATCTTGCCTTTGCTCGTGACCGCTTTGTTTTGTTTAATCAGAGGTCTTCTGTTCACAACCATAAATTATTCAGTTAAAAATTGAGCGATGAGCCTACGCGAAACGCCGACAAAGCAGCAATAACACTTAAGCTGTTTGGGTCACAATGGTGGAGTGGCCCAAAGGCGCACTGGGCAAAAATATCGACAGCTATACGAATTTCTTATGAAGTGATCTACTCCAGTGCACCACCTCGGATACGACAGGAGTGGACTTCTGCTGATTCTGCATTACTTATGAACAAGCTTCGGCTGCTTCTGTCTGATTCCGAATATGACAAAGACCGCCATGACTTGAAGTGCAAGCTTACGAAGAATCTGTGTAAGATCTTTGATGCTTGGTTCTGCGAGCGTGCCGAATAGATGAGGAGAGCGTTTCTATCAGGGTACAGCTGGATACTGTTTTCCCTGATTCGTTGTTACACTGACCACCGGCCATATGTGAAAAAGATGGTTAGTGAATTTACAGCTTGTTGCGGCGACTTGGCAGACGGGCTGAGCACTTTGAGGAACAGTTCAACTGGCCTAGGCTAGCCCATTCGGCTGTGGATACTTGAGACTGTGTGGTTAGTTATAACATTCTAGGTGATCCTCTGTCGGAAGCCGAAGTGGTTTTAGGGCTCAAAATATTGGGACGTTATAAAGCCCCAGATTTAGGTCTTCTTTCTCCGACATTTTTTAGATGGTGGTAAAATATTGTGATCTGGACTGATCACAATCTTCCGTGCTATCTGGGAGGTTGAAGAGGTGTCTCATGATCGATGTTTATTAACATTCATTCCTATTTTCCAAAAAAGTACCAGGACATAATGTGACAACTACAGAGGTATTAGCCTTGTTTCTATTGCATCCATACTGCGGCAACTTCTGCACACAGAGATGATCAATCAATGGAAGAGCAGATAGGTTTCCGTCTCTGGTCTCGAATGTATCGACCACGTCTTCACCTTATGACAAACAATGAAGCATCGGTATTCCTTTTATTTGTTAATATTCATGACATTTTTGAAACTAAAGACTGCTTTTTGCGTGGTTACCCGACACGCTTTCTGGGGCTGTCTCCATCACAGCGGGGTCCTAGTAAAGCATGTCAATTCGTTGAAGTCGTTGTGAGTCATCATCATCATCATAGATAGCAATAAATCAGTGGTTCACACTGATGCTTAACTGCCGCACAAACACGAAGAAAACGCAAACCCTGTATAGGAGGAGAGAAGGAAAAAAAGGGAAGGAGAGGGGATCTAATCACTAAAAATAGCTATGTCTACATTCAAACATACAATATCAAGGCGCTTATACCTTGCAAACAAACAACCGAGCTGTAAGTGAAAGTAGTCGTTGTGAGTGCAGAGTACACACTTATGGACAGCTAGCTGGATCATTCTCCACATCAAGTGTCGTTCGACAAGATTACCCGACTTCCATCTTTCTTTGCAACCATGTGTTGGACGACATTCTGAAAGGAGCAGTGAAAGATTCCGGGGATCTCGAAATGGCACTTCTGTCAGGTAATAGGCTGACTGACGTTGAGTATGCATACGATATTATCCCACTTAGTTCCTCCGCAAGTAACACGCAGACCATCATCATCATCATCATAGACAGCAATACATCAGTGATTCACACTGATGCTTAACTGCCGCAGACCATGCTGAATCGTTTAAATAATATGGCTGGCATATACTTTGCAGTGTTGTTACAAGGTTATATTGGCACTGAAGATATCTTTGTTATTGCTGGTAAATCGCTGAAGGCTGTCAATCGCTCCACCTACTTGGGTAGTGTCATTCCGTCAGTCTGTAGTATTGTTGACGAAGTTTCCACGAGGATAGCGAAGACACGTAGCGCATTTGTCGATCTCCGTCATTTGTGGCGTTGCAAAGACGTCCCTTTATCCGCAAATTTGTTGACCTTTTCCCCGCAAAACGATTGCTTCTGTTTCCTATTTCTTTCTGTCCTTCTTCGCTATGCATTTGTGTTTATTTATCACTCTTTGTGAGGGCCAGCGACACCTCGAGCCATTGTACCCAGAGCCGAATGTGACGATGAGTTGACGCTATCATATCCTAACAGGCAGACCCGAACGGGACTCGTGAATATTCATCTCTTACCACGTGTAAATGTTTGTTTCGGGAGGTGGAAGCTCGGGGTCATTTGAACTCTACGTTCAATCATTTGAAGTGCTGGTTCCCCAAATTGGATTTCCGGTACACACTTTTCGGCAACCTCGATTTTTGGGCGCGTAAACTATACAACTTATTACGGTCTTCGTTCGCTGAGAATGGCTGTTTCCACAAGCGCACAGAATGAACAAATCGAACTATTTCAACTTGGTGGGAAATCAAGTGAATCCTTAAACTTAATGTTGCGTAGTGTTGACGCATTATTTCCATAGATAATGCGCCATCAACCCTATCATTCTTATCGCAGCAGGGGATTGTATCAAAATTGTAACAAGAGAGTTCAAACCACGAGCAGTGGATCCTGTCTTTTTATTTCCTCGTGATAACTCGTACCGTACTGATCCGTGGCTAGTCGCAGATGCATGTCAAACAAATAGTGACGCCGTTTTCTGATGGTTTCGACGATCGTATGAACTTCTTTTTTCATTGATGGTTGACGTCATTCATTGAATGATAGTGTTCTGGGCAAGAAGGCAGCCGGCGTGCTATTTTGTGCTAAAGGTAACATCGACAGAAAAATTTCAGGTGCCCATTTCTACTGTGAGGTATAATTCTGGGTTAACTATTGTCGTTACTTATTAGGCAGGTTCATTTATCAAAACCGCGTGTGAATCTGACAAATCATTCTGTTGGGGAAGTGTGTTTTCAACTCGAAGCTGAATTCTGTCAAACTTTTGATGTTCATTGGGAATATATTTTAAAAAGCCTAATGTTTTGCCGTTGAGATTTCGACCCACTGAATTGGCAAGTTCCATAACGGTTGAAGTCTATCAGGGTCTGGTTCTAGCAATCTATAGGAAGTCTCGTAACCCATAGGTCTGACTGGTTTAACAGCGACTACGCTTTTATTCTCCTTAAATCCTAGTCTGTAATAGTATTAGTGGCTTCACAGGACCGTGCCAGGTTTTTCCATGTTCCCTTTCATCCTCCCCACATACAGTAATATTGTCTAAGTAAACAAAGGTGTCTGGGAGAGCTCCCTCTCTGGGATCTGACGAGAGACCCTTTGAAAACATGATATAACACTCATCATATTGCACTAGTCACATGCTTCAAATGCGGTGAAGGCTTTCTTTTCGTCAGTGCTTAGTACTTGGCATGCTTCACGTTCATAGCACTGAGTACAATGTAGCTGGCGACCGTCTCCTCGATTTTCTGGAGTGCGTATTCACCTATAAACGTGAAGCGGTTCACAGTTTGATAACTATCCGACGTTTGTTTGGTTCACCAATTGTGACTAAGACTAGGAAAAGTTAAATGGCTCAATAATGCGTTCTTCCTAGCTATTTCCGATTATCAACAGGGTAAAACATTCATCCGGAACGGAATATTGTGATTTTATGACCATCAGAGTACAGTCTAGCAAGAGTTGGGCGAAAAAGGGCGATGGATTGGTGCATTTGGCATCCGTTAGTGTAAGCTCTCACATGGTGTTAAGGCTTTGATGACGTGTATCCGTTTTCACACTCAGTCCGACTATGTTATCGTGAACCACTAGGTTTGTTTGGTTGATGGAGCACTATCACAGACGCTCCTCGGGTTATCTTGAATTGACACTGAGCCAGGTAAAGATAGTTTCGAGACGTGGAAAAGTGATATCGAAACATCTTAAAGTGAAAAGTATACAGGGGAGCATCAATGATGACTTCGTTGCGTATATAAAGTGATTCACCTCATCCAAGATTCGCTTGTCCTCCAGACAAAGTCTTCCGTCACAACGACGTAATGTGAATATTGTTTCGTTTGTCCGGGTGATTCAACTTTACTACTAATGCAGCTCATAAAGCGCGTCATTGCATAATCCACTTTTACCTTCCTATGTCTCCCCGTAAGGAGGAGTACGCTCACCGACCGTCCGGATCAAATTTATATGACACTCAAACGTAGAAGTTTGCTTAAAGGTACCAAAAAGTAACTAGGCTGATCGGAAGTATGACTGGTTGTCCTTAGAAGACACTAGTCTTGTCTGCTAGCGGTTATTTTCGGTAGGCTATTTCTGTAGAAACTTTTGAGACTGCCGTGCTTTAAGAAACATTACTCACGAACGCGGTTTTTTGTCCGCAGTCAATACACATTTTACCCGAATTCTTTTCTTTTCTGCGTCACATGCCGCTGCCTTGCCAAAATTGATTATGTTTTGCTATTGTCACCGGACAGTGTTAAAAATCCATCAAAACACGGACCTTACTAAACGTGAATTGTGTAGGCATCTCGGAGTGCCATCGTGTGTGTGATAGGTCATTTTGTGAGTGCTTGATGGACCAACTATACCACTCTGTTTGAAAGTTAGGGCCACTCTTGACGATTGACTCTTTGCATTCCTTATCTGTGTTCTTCATTGTTTGATCTGTGAATTTTAGAGGGTTTGTTCCTCCATGCCGTTGCCGTGACTTTCACAAGTAAGGAAGCGACTGGCAACTAACAGACGCCCAATGGGTATCCAGTACAAGCAAAGCAAAGTGCAGTAGTCACTACAGGAGCTTCTGATTTGTACGTATCTCTTTAGGAGTCTCGTATTTCTACGTCTGTCTTCATGGAATACTCATTTTCGTTCGTGGTAGAGGCGATCGATTTGAGATGGGACCATAGCAAGACAAGTTGGATTCACTTTGCTCTCATCGCGTTGCTTTTCATTGGGGCATCACCCTGGGTCGATTTTCATTTTCAAACATCTGTCAACGTTGCAGTCAGTGTTGTCTTCATTCGTATTTATCAAACCGACAAGCCTTTCGTGTTAGTACAAGTTGATAACACGTTGCGGTTCGTATTTGAGTTGTTCTTTCCCTGTGAGCGCCGACTGAAACCGAAGTCGCAAGATCATTATCTACTTCGTCGAACTAATGAAGTTTTGAGAACGACAAAGTAGCAAACAGGACTTGTTTCCTGTGTTTGATCATCAGGCTAATAACAACACAATAAATATGAAAACAGCAGCTTGGGTGAGTCAGAATGACGGTCAATAGACGTTATGGACGGTGTGTTTGTCATCAGTTACGCAATCACTGTTCCAAATCGTGGGCTTGATTGATTGTGGGTCAGGGGAGATTAAACGAACTTCTTCTGAGCGTGGAGATAAGGGTTGCATAATCGGATACTAATGGTCTCGGCAACGGTAAACATTCGGAATCTCATCATCCTTGGTCGATTTCTTGATACTCAGTAAACAAACTGAAACTCGTCTTTCTTACTGACAGAATTATTAGAGTCAGTCAACTGAGCAACAATCGCGCTTTTAATCATTTTAACCACACCATTATTCAGCCACGCAGGTTAAAACGGTTACAAGCGCGATTGTTGTTCATTTGACTGACTCTAATCATTCTGTCAGTAAGAAAGACTCTTTTCAGATTGTCTACCGAGTGCCAAGGAATCGATCAAAGATGGTGAGATTCCGAATGTTGACCGTTGCCGAGGCCATTAGTATCCGATTTCGCAACCCTGACCTCTGTGCTCGGAAGACGTTCGTGCGGACACTTAATCTGCCCTGGCCCACAATCAGTCAAGCTCACGAATTGAAACAGTGATTGCGTAACTGATAACACACACGCTATCCATAACCTCTATTGACCGTTTCTCTCTCTCACCCCAGTTGCTGTTTTTCATATTTATTTTGTTGTAATTAGCCTGATGATCAAACACAGAAAACAAGTCTTGTTCGCTACCTTGTCGTTCTCATGACTTCACTGAGTATTTTCGAACCCATTAAATAATGAAGCTTTATACTGATGCATGTCAGTAGTTCGCTCTTGTTCACCTTTGAACCATTCTTTTGTGGGCATTGCTTGAACTTGGGTATGTAGGACCGTTGCGGACGTTTCAGCTAGCTGTTTATCTGCCTGACTGCGTATACTCTTGGCGCCCAGGCGAGCTTAACATCTAAACGGCTCCGGTGTTTGTGATGTGAACTATGCAAGCAACCCAAAGTAATAGTGAAAACCAACAATGCCTTCACAGTGGCTCGAAGTAAATGGGTCTGTTCGATCGATGCAAGCGCTTGAAGTCGGACTTTCTTAGTGGTCAACACGAACTTCGTTATTGCATTCCTTCGATTACACACAGGATATTGTAACTGAAAATGTACTGTTTCTGGCTGACCTGGTTGGGTTGTTACATTTCAATCCAACTCATTAGGTGCGGTTTATCTGTGTTCTTTATGGGTAGTCGAGGAATTTGGTTTTCGATTTGTACATTACTCATTTGGTAGCAATTTTCAGATAGACTGTTCCAGAGATTGCTGATCAGAAGTTTTTCTTAAAATGTAAGGGCTTCAGTGGTTGTTTTTTCTGTTGCTTTGTTGTATTTTCCATATTTTACATTGGAGTAACTGCAGAGGTAGAGTAAAGTAGTAAGTTTCGAAGTTTGACTTTTAAATACCCTTTGTTTGGACTTGTATGTTTCGCTTTTGTATTCACTTTGTGCAGTATCGTTCGTCTGGTAAAGATATTCGACAATGAATGTCCATTATCGCAATCAAAGTCGAATGATAAACAACAGGAAGATCAAAAATGGAAGGAATTGAAAGCTGTTTATCACTCGGCTTGTGAAAAAGTTATACAGCCAGTCGGAATATATTTGGCCTGTGCTGCTGCGGTTCAATGGAGTGCGATGTGCAACCCACGATCCGTGCCCTGGAGTGAGGCTGTGCTGAGCAAGCATCCTGTTGCGCCGTTCTTTGTGCTGGGCAATGTGAAGCGTCCAGGATCTCTGAAGGTCGCACGTAGACTCCGTTCGAAGTTATTGCAAAAGTTCACTCAGTTTTGGAATCGTAAGTCAAGTGGGTTGTGCATAGCTCTTTCTGTTGTTAGATGTGGTAGCCAGGCCTCTCATTGCACGATCTGTTTATTCGTGTTCCACGTGTAAGGTTGGTAAGCGAAATCTTCTGAATGTCACGGCTTTATGCAGTGTCAGTTTCGTGTGAAAATATTTCAAACCGATGGAACGCTTATTTCTTCTGTTGATTTTGCTTCACATTGCTACGGATCGGGTTGTGGGTTAGATGATAAGTCTGTCTCTGGCTTCATTACAGTGTGCGAAGGTTGTCACTGACCCCTTAGTCCTTCTAACCTGAAAACTTCTTGATGATCTGATGAGAATTAGACCATGAGTTGTGCACTGGTTTTCTTTTTCGTGCTCTACAAATTGTGAAACGCCTTCAGCTTCTCCCTGTCACGTATCCGGGAAATATTTTTTCATCGAACTTATGGGACAGATAGCAGACTTATTCATAGTGTATTTAATAGGCCAATTCGCTTGACAAAACATCTCTGGAAGCAATTTTACTGGCTTCTTTCCATTACATTAGACACTTGATTAATTCCCTCAGCTTCCCAGTACCAAGAAGACCAAACTTCTGAATCATTGTCTCGCCAGAAAACTTCATTTCTTACGGTCTCTCAAATCAATTAGAAATTCAAATTTGGTTTCCTCATGTCAGCGATATGATACAGCGGCGGCGACTGTTCAAATATTTATATCTGGTTTTAATTGGGTGCACAGGTGTGGTTGTAGAGTTTGATGTGGTGTAGATACAGGACTTATCGTGGATTATTTGGACCATCCTCATACACTCGTTTCCGTTTGTAACCACTGGACTCCCATCTGCTTTCTTTCCTCACAGTGCCCAAGCTAGCAACAGATGTGGGATGCACATCCAAAATGCCCTGTTCACCGGAAGACCCCACTTTCAAACAGATTGTCAGGCAGTTGAACACGTTCATACTGAACCCATTCTCACTGCCCCTCTCGGTTATCGATCCGAGCCAGGTTTTGGTGAACGAGCTATGCCAAGCAACTACTCCTTCGTGGGCAGTTGATCTGCAACAGCTATTCTCCGTTCTTACACCGGCTATCCGACCGCATTTATCATCGCTTGATCTACCAATTCAATTACCACTCACATCAGCCGATGAAAGTCAATCCTCTGCCGCGCTTCCGGCGGCTAAAAAACGAAGGTTCGTTCATGTGTGTTGGAGATCATTGTGTTATAGTGCTTGGTCTTATGTACTGCATTCTCTGAAACTGTGTGTATGATGTATTTCATCAGGGACGTTAACTGGCTAATTGACCAGGCGTAAATGAAATTGATCTCCTTTCAAGGGGAGTATCACAACATGGCGTTACTGTATTTCCTCTCGAGCCAGACGTGGATTAGCTACTGTCTGGTTGACCAAACAGAGCGGAAGTTGTGTGCTATTTGGAATTTGAACACTCGACGCTAGGTTGAATAGTATCACCACGTTATGTGGTAGATGGGCTGGTTTGTATGTCAACAGTGTGCTTGCAGTCCTACGCCTTATTTCTTTTGACCGTGTATCAGTTGAGGAGATTCGCGACATGATCATCGATCATTAAGACCCTAACTATTCTGATGTGGTATGGCCGACGGTTGCTGCTCGTTAAGCAATTGGCATCCTCGCTATCATCTTCAGCGCTCGGCAGCGCAGCAGTGTGTCGCGGTCAGTGATGTATCATGTCTGAGCGATTGCTTTAATGAATCACCTTTTCTCTACTACATTTTTGTGGACTCCGGTGGCACGGCGAATGGCTGCGTGTGCGACACTGTTGTCTGGTCAAGCTAAGGGCGTTACGCTAATATGCGCTTTTTTCGTTATGAATCTTACACGAATATACGGGATGCTGCAGGTTATCTGAACCGGTCTGTCCAGGGGTAACGAGGCTCATCATCATCATCATCATCATCATCATCATAGACAGCAATACATCAGTGATTCACACTGATGCTTAACTGGTAACTTGACTGTCCGATCTGCGGGTTGGGCATGTACAGATGACTACGCGTACTACCTGATCGTTCCGTTCAGTAAGGATGGGGCGGAGCTCATCGACATAATTGTTCAAAACAGTCATCTGGTGAAAATAGCTCAGTCAAATTGGCTTATGTGGGCTGTGTTCTCTCTTAGTGTACCGTCAGTCATACAATGAACAAATTTACTCACTCGCTTCCACCTCACGCGACCAACTGTTTTTGTATGCGTCGCTCTACACTAGATAACAAACAGATGGTACTGGCGGTCGTCTGCGTAGATCCAGCTAACAGGCCAGACGCTTTACTTATCTTTTTTCGGTATGGTTTGAATACTGTAGTGCACCCTGCGTGTACTCGCTACAACTTTGTCACCTAGATATGTTTGCACATCCGTTGGTGAGTGAAATTAACGAATATAATTCAGCGTTTTCTGTCGGAATACATTCATCGACTGAAGGTCACGATACTCGCATTAACTGATATGACAAATGCACGTATTGTGAATTATTGTGAAACTCTCTGCTCCAAAAAAACGACTGATCTTTAATCCTTATTTGCTGTGGATTTATCTGTGCTTTCCACTGCAAACTCCGTATTGTAATACGCGCATGAACTTTTTGTTCGACTGAACCCTGTTTCACAGATATGCTGCTTTACGGCTGATTTATACTTAATATATATACTCATATACATTATATATACAGCATACTTAATATATAAAAAAGGCAATGTGTCGCAATATGAGAAAAAATATTGTCAGATGAAAAAGTAGAGGACGGAAAGGAAGGGGATAAGAAAGAAGAACGATGCACACAACACGAGCAACACGAGCGCCATTGTATTTTGTTCTTCGCCTTGTCAGACAGCGTCCATAGCGAAAGGTGTTCATTATCATTTTGACTCCAGTCATGAAGTTGGAAGCGTTCTGCTGAAGCAAACGTCACAGTGAATGCTATCACATCTCGAACCCAAGTCATGCGCTGACCACCGGGCTTCCGCTTCCAGCCTGACCCATCACTCACAAACAAGGCACGATGTGACAGGCAGTGATTTGGTGTTCATAAGATGTGGGCAAGCCAACAAAACCTGTGAGACGACATCGAAATGCTCAAGGCTTGACAGAGTTTATCCATTTTGAAGACACGTCGGAGAACTTCGTCATTGCTGACACGGTGTTTCCACCACACGTCGTTGATGCTTCGGAGATACCGGTGGCCGAAAGCGGATACTCTATGATCATTCTCCGCGCGAACGGACCAGGTTTCGTAACCGTACAATAGGACTGCTCATACAGTGACATTGCGCACTCGGCCTTACACAAAATGACTAACATCGTTCCGACACCACAGACGGCGTCAGTTGGCAAACGCCATCCAAGCCTTTGTCATGCGAGTTGTGATCTCATCAGACGCTCCATCATCGTTGACACAGCTTCCAAGGTACAAAAACTGCTCGACTACTCCCAACTGTTAATCACCAAGGGTGAGAGCAGAGACGGAGTTTTACCAGCCTTACACTTGTTAAGTGCAATGATCATACTTAGCTGACCAACTGAAGCCTCCAATCTGTCTAGGATATACTTAAAAAGATGGAATTAGACAAAGTATAGTAAATCCAACGATAATAGCTAAATATATTTTTAAACGTTAGTGAGACATTTGCGTAGGTCCCAGCACCACCATTCGTCAGACCACTGGCCGATGTATTTATGTGCTGTCCGCACTATCCTGTACTTTATTGTCTTTTCTGTTTTTCTTTTACACTGCCGCTCCTTTAGGCAGCTTACAAGATTTTCCTTCTGACCTTGACGTACAGCCGTCACTTGTTACAGCTCAGCGACGTCCGATCTATGCTATATCATTCTCCTTACTTTTTTGACTGATGGCAGCTCGCCATGCATGCATGTGTACTTTGTGACTATTGCGACATTGGATCACTGTCCTTCGTGAAGTGGGTCCGCGTAAACTGTGTACTTTTGTGACCAGTAGAGTAAGCTGAGTTGTGTCGCTGTTTGACTTTACGGCTGTAGGATAATCCTGTGTCGAATGGCAATGCGAAATGCTTCGAGTGGACAATGTAATAAACTGGTTGCCGATAAATATCGTGCTGTATTGCAACCGGAGGCACGAAGTGAACAGAGGATGTGGGTGAAGAAAGATCAGTACAGAGTAAAGCGATGGACGCTTACTGCGGTTAGTCATGGCGAGGCGATTTATAACAATTTCAACTTTGTGTCGATTTCAAAGGTCGGTTCGAACCACAATCTCAAGTAAACATGAGATCAGAATGCACACTAGGTGCCCGTGTTATGTTCCGATGCTTACGGAAAAGCTCAGGTATCAGTGGCCCTTATAGGCTATACGACACTGCGCTTAACTTATGCAGTAATGTACCAGAGCGTCCTGAACCGATGACTTCATGTACGTGGGGTAGTTATACCCGATTGTGGGAGAGTAGCAATGAATGCCATTGTTCGTGATAACGATAAGTTGTTTGGATGAACGAAAGAAGCTAACTGATAATCCTCAGAAACGGAGTAAAATATTGTGACGATTCCAGAAATGGAGTAGTTAACTTAGCTCAACCCCAATAGTAATAACAACCGAACTAAGCAAAACAGGCAATTTATCTCTCGAGCACAATTGTACAGCTTATTGTCAACAATGTAATAAAACAACAGTAATGAGAAATAGATTTAGTGACAATCACCACAAATATGTTACATGACAGTCTGTTTCACGTACGTGACAACTTCGACGATGGAATCATGCAAAGAGGCAATGCCACACGTTTGCCAAGCATTGGGGGATTTTTGTTGACATTAAAGTAAGTTCGGTCACTAGATGTTATTGGGGTCGAACACGTTTGAGATTAGCTAGACTGCACTGTTAACGGAGACCGTGAAGTCGCAGGTCTATTCCATGTGGGATATAAATTCGTCCATGTGACAAACGGCCTCAATCTTAGATGAGATTTCTCGTGAAAAAAATCAAAGGGGGAAGGCTGTTATTTGTACTGACGGTATCAGTTGTCAACCGATAAACGGTAAATATCAGAATGGTCACTTGGGCGTTCCTCCTTGGTTAGTGGAAGATCTGGAGTGTTTTGTGGGTGAGATTACCTCTAGAGTGAACGTTCTAAAAGGAAGGTTAATGGCGTATTCTCTGACTGGCAGTCTGCAACTAGTGCTGTGCCTCAAGGTTTCAACCTTTGTTGTTAAATCACTGCAGCTGCTAAGTGCCCTGGTACCATTACGCACTGCCAACTCGAAAATGTGTTGAATAGTGAGTACACCTATTTCACACAGCAGTGCTCAGAATCAAACATCAGTGTCTTATTCATTGCGCCCTCGAGTTGGGCAAGCCCCTCATTGCCAAGTGAGTTAGACTCTTGAGTCATTGGCTCCGGGTATGGTCCCTCAAAAAAAACCTATCCTGTTGTCTCGCAGGTCAGACTTT
>JTDE01003887.1:35544-47641 GCA_014338405.1 Paragonimus skrjabini miyazakii | reverse complement strand
GGCGCACTGACATTGGCGAAAGAGTACTACAACTGTGCACATCCCACGGTCTGTATATTTCGAGCACGGCATTCCAACACAGAAAAAAGCACGGTGTTACTTGGACACCTCCCAACCCTGGACACAGTTGGATCATATAGCAGTCAGTTACAGGTGGCGCCACTCTGTTAAGGACTGTCGTGTCTTTTGGAGCAACCACCTGGACTCGGACCATGCTGTTGTGCGTGCCCGTTTTGTTTTATCATTTGCCCAAAGGACATACGCTCGTAAATGCAAGGTGCTTAACTGGCATTCGAACGACGAGGATCTAAGGAACGCTTACCAAAAGGCGTTGGTAAAGAAGTTGCCCATTTCGAGTCAGATGAAGGATCTTAATGAAAACTGGGAACAAATCGCCGAAGCTATGAAAACATGCTGTGAACAGGCATGTTACGAAGGAGCTGTTCAGTTTAAACAGAACTGCATTTCCGTCACATCGATAAACCATATGAACAAGCGTCGCTCGATCTTACCTGTTTCTGAATATGACGACGACTATGGAGAACTTAAGCGCAAGCTGACTAAAAGCATGCGCAAAGACCGTGAGCAATACTTGGTCGAACAATCAAAAGAGATGGAGAAAGCCTTTTTATCTGGGAATAGCAGAAGGCTTTTTTCCCTGACCCGTGGTTGCACTGGCCGTCAAGTCGGTGTAAGTGAGACCATATGTGAAAGAGATGGTTCGCTTATCACTAGCTAATCGCGCTGACTTGACAGGTGGGCTGAACATTTTGAAGAACAGTTCAGCTGTTCTCAAACAGACCATGTGGACGACGGGACCCGGGTGGTCAGTTATTGCATTCCAGATGGTCCTTCATCGGAAGCAGAAGTGGTCCTGGAGCTCAAGTTATTGAGGCGTAATAAGGCTCCTGGACCAGATCTCCTTTCTCATATTCTTTCCAAGGATGGTGGGGACAGGTTGATATCAGAACTGACACAACTCCTACAGACAATTTGGGAGACGGAAGAAGTGCCTCGTGATTGGTGCTTATCAACAGTAATGCCCATTTTCATACTTTTACCTTGCGACGGATCTTGGAACATCGGCACTGTTACAGACACCCGACAGTCGTAGTCGTTTTGGACCTGAAGGCTGCTTTCGATTCAGTTGCTCTTACTGTTCTCTAGAGCTGCCATCTTCGGAAGGGAGTACCAGAGAAATACGTGAATCTGTTGAGATCACTGTACGCTCACTAAGCAAGCAAAATGAGAGTTTATGGGCAAATGTCTCGGGCGTTCATCACTTCTAGTGGTGTTCGTCAGGGGTGTCCGATTTCCTCCTTCCTGTACAATTTTGTCATGGACAACATTTTGGAGGGTGCGCTTAAGCAGTCCAGTGAGCTTGTTGAGTTTTTTCCTGACGCTTGGTTGACCCATCTGGAGTATCCGGACTACAGTGTCTTACTTAGCCAGTTTGCCGAGGACATGCAGACCAAGCTGAGCAAAATGGGTGACCGGAATGCGCTTCGCACCTTCAAAGTGCAGTGTTGTTTCAAGACTGGGGTATTTCCACTCCTATTTTCTTTATTGCAGGTAATTCCGCTTGACACTGCGGGCAGTTTCACATACTTGGGTAGCACTATCGCGTCAGCGTGTAATATTGCTGATGAGATATCAGCGAGGATAGCAAAGGCACGAGTTGCCTTCGCCAAACTGCATCATCTGTGGCGTCGGAAAGACGTCCGGTTGTCGCTGAAAGGAAGGGTATATAGTGCCTGTGTGCGTTCCATTTTGCTCTATGGTTTGGAAACTTGGCCTGTTCACAAGGAAGATATCAACAGGCTTGCTGTGTCTGCCCATCGGGGTTGGGTTACTTACTCGTATGTCATCTGACCGTTTGTCGTACCCGGCAGTATGTACTGAGGCCACCAACGGTTGGGTAAAACCTCGTGGTGGTCAATCAACAACGTGGTCACGAAATATGAAGACCCTGGCTGTTCCAGGGAGTTAAGTTGGTAGGTGTCGCCTGTGTGGATGGGGTCCTCGTGATCACTCAAACCGCTGGTTAGAGACGCTATCCGAGATGGCGGTGTGTCACATTCAATGGCGTACTTATACCCATACTATTTCTAGTTCTTCCGCTTAGTCTTCTTTTAATAATGTTCAACCTTCTTAGTAACGTTTTCTTCTAGGATATTCTACGTCACTGTTGAGGTGAGCGGCGGCCCGAGCCACAGTACCTTTTTGTCAGGCTCATGATTGCTATGATGTTGATAAGTGAGTATTATTGCTGGAATGGAAAGGCTTCTAAGTGAGCTTGACACTATCACTAGGCCACATTGCTCCGACTAACTGCCCTAAATGTAAAATGATGCACACTCATCGCTTGTCACACACTGATTACCATTTAGAAGGCGAAAAAATTTGGTGCTACCTTCCACTAGACTAGAGAGCTGTCTTCTCAACCTTTCGATCAAGTGCATCTTGACATAACACTTGATAAACCAGCCCAATTGCTGAGGCCATTTCAGCCAGAGTATTCCGTGATCGGTCAACCAATTAGTACGTCCTGATGTTGAGCTAACTATTCAAGCCTACCAATGTTAATATATCGAAGATGTCCAGCTCATTGAGAGAGTACACTGTAGGGTTACAAAGCGTGTTTTAATGTTTCGTTCGCATACTTGCTCTGGATGGTTGCCTATATTCGGTTGGTTCCTGGTATACCATCGACATCTCCAGATCTTATTTTCATCTTTAGCATTTCACACCAGTCGCGTCCTTCGGGTCATGTTCTTAAAGCTACATCTGACCACTGCCTCCTGGCGTCACCTGCTGGAGGTAAAATATCAGACGAGTCACTTGAAGTGTAAGCAGCATCCTTTCAGTAGCGTTAGAATACGCTCCATCTGGAACATCGCTAAAATCTGTCGCGACGACCGCGCCTAGATGTTGTATACACTCATAGTGCTATTCGAAGTTTTAAAACGACCAATTGAACAATCCCGAAATGTCCAACTACCTCTAACGTGTTCGTTTTGTGCATTTTGCGCAGGACGCAATAAACTGTCTTTCTGGGCGTACTACATTTGTGATCATCACTGCTAAATCAACAGAATGCAATGACAGTTTTTGCTCTTGCTTGAATTCCTTAGACAGACGTAAGTAGAACAAAATTCGAGCCGGCAATCTTGGAGTTCTAGCCAAATCTACAAGCGTTGAAAGGAAGCTCATCCACTTTCATTTTTTGCCTTAACGGATCCCCAAAAAACCTATGATCCGTTTGTCATGGGCTGCTGGCTCGTTTCCTGTTTACTTTTGACAATAGTGCTAATGAATAAGTGTAATGGTGTATTCTTGATTCACGTTACAGAACATACGCGAGGACGACTGCTTCAAGACACATCAAACGTGTGAACAGCGAGGGAATATCACAGCCTGACGCGATTTCTCCGACTCGGACAAATCCAGTCCGATTAGGTAGGAAACGGTCAACTATGGAACCAGCTACGGAGACTGAGAAGCCGTGTTCATCCGCCTCAGTCAATGCCGTCTTTCAATCGAACAGAACACCGCCTGCGGTAAACATTACATTATCACATGACTACAGTATTTGCTAGAAATATGGTGTTCTATGGTTGTTAAGTCCAGGATTTCCAGTCACACCAACATTATTGCCTTTTTAATGGTTGGCCTCCGGTCTGTGTAGTTTCGCCGAATCCTGTTCATTTGATAACGCGCACGATCGATCGTATGTTAGATATATTGAATATATGAAAACCATTAATACTCAAACAATTTTTTTCTGATGAAAGTTCCAAGTTTTTCAGAGAAAACTAATCGAAACCACGATGAAAAATCCGTAGTCAGCGTCCTAACAATGTTACCAAACAGATTCAGTCGACAGATAGAACACTAACGTCGCTACGTCACAGAATAGGTTAGTTCCATCTTCCAATGGTCACTTTTCATAGCTAACTCAGCGGAAGCAACATTCTCGTCTGGTGCAGTTTGATGATGCACGGGTGTCTAGCCGTGCAGCTATACGGATAGTGTACAGTATACCAATCTTCGTATCAAAATACAGCAGTCGATCAACCCACTTATCCTTCATCCCTTTTCACAGATATCCAGCTCAAATACATGGAAACCGTCGCACTACTTCAGGCGCATATTAAACGAACGTGAAGCGAAAGTTACGGATAAGACTTTTAGAAAGGTAAGTGTTCGCATCATTTCATCGTGCAAGCATGTTATTAACTAAACACGTCAGTCGTCAAAACACAGTGATGCGCTTTTTTTTTCTGATGTCATCCGTTCCATTTGTTTTCACGAGCAAGGCTCATTGGGCAGATTTCAGGGTTTTCTGATTTTGCAGATGTCGCTTAACGTTCCGCTAGGTCGATTGGATAATAGACCATCACATGCCCCGTTTAACACAGTTAAGCAAGAGGGAGTTACAGGGTTAGATAGGCTGTACACACTAATTCATAAGCCTGCGTTTAATCAGTAACTTGTGAGTTAATTTCAGTTTTCACTCCGCGTTCATTTTTACAAATACAAGCAACCGCACTTGTTACAAGGTAATCAATCAATTGTACTTTCGAGATCTCAAAAAAATCGGCGGTTTCTTGCGAAGCCGTTGGTCTCAGACAAAAAACAGCATACGTTAGAATTACTACTTTCTAACCATTAACTATTGACAGTACTCGGCCGATAACGTTTAATACGAAATCAGATTGAAGACTAGTACCAGATAAGGTCACAGCACAGTGACAACCAGCACACCTCGGTCACAAAGCCCAATAACAACGAGCAACACTAGAGCACCTATGCAAACTTCATCCATGACGAATGTGAGACTGCGATGAGGCAGACCACAAATTGTTCACAATTTTTTCTCGATCAGCACGGAGATGGGGAAACAAAAGCGAAGGCTTTCCCCTCCCACGTAATAAATTGAATGAATTAGTCTATGCTGGTGCTGAAAAGCTGGTCACAGTAATAACACTGTCAAGTGTGCACCACATGGTTCACATCGCGTTTTGTTTTGATAGCAACCACGAGGGTGAACAGCAAACCGAAGCTAACTGACGATGGTAATCATAGTTGGAAAGCCAGCACATACTGCCGTTTTCATGGATGGGTGGTCATGCGGTGCCACACCCCATCAACTTTACTCATTTTAGTAGCAGCATCGCAAATCCACTGGGTGCATGGGAAGCGAAGTAAGTTATACAGTGTACATACTAGCGTTGGTGGACAATAAACATCGCACGTGACGAAGAAAGTACGTCTGTTTTACTCTGGTGGACACTTCGTCAATCACACGTGGCATCCACTGGCGAAAGGATGCCACTCTAGGTAAGTAAACGGTTTGTTTGGAAACGTGCGCTTGCTGTGCTAGCAGCCTAATCAGTCTTCAAGAATAGTTTTTCCCGCTGTTTAGTGATGGGAAGTACGGGAGTTTGCAAATCAGACAAGACCTAGATGTTTGTTGTTGTGATGTTCAATTTACATCAACTGAATCCATCAGTTGTACACTTTTATACGTGTAATGTACCTCTTTTTTCTTCACCTTTCAGTACATTTTAGTGCGAGACAAGTTTGTCCACAAACCGGATACATGAAATCCCACCGGCGCAAAATCATGTACAGTTTAATATAATGTGATGATGAAAATAAAACTATCGTGATTCCACCAAAATAACGTTTATTTTGCAATAACAAGAGGTGGAGAAGGTGATTGAAGTTGTTTGTGATTCTAGAGAATTTGCAAATGTAACAAAGTACCGTCAAGCCGGTAAAGCACAAACTGGAAGTAAGTAGAAGCAGAATACGGACACCTCGAATAGCATTGAGTTTGTGTATATATATACATGTGCTTACATTTGGGTCAGTGATCGCATCACACTGAGGCAGAAAGCATGATACTACTTGTGGCTGTCTCATGTGGTGTGTGGTCCGAGTTGCTGGCCTCCGGTTCGGCAGCTCTGAAGTTCAGTAATCTCCGACCAATCAGATACTTTTCGTCTTTAATGCGAGTGTACAAGTTCTGGAGCTGCTTTGTTTGAAAGCCAACCAGCACGAATAACAACGAGGCTCCGAACAGACCGATGTAGACATAACGAAGTGCGAACTCGAAATTCAAACCTAAAATTCAAAAGGCAACAGCGTGACCTCCACATAGTGATATGCGAAATCCCGATTGAAGTGCATAACAACAGATCATCTGGAGATAAACTGTACGAAACAATGCTGAAGTAATCTAACTGGATAGGCCTTGACAACAGCAGAAAACGTCAGTACAAAAAATAAAATAAGTCGTACGTGTAACACGCGAAGGTAAGTACACCGAATGTGTTAGAAGAAGCGTAACAACACCGAGTCGTTTTATTTAACATAAGTGAGGATAGGCAATTAACAATTTGCATAATCTTGAAATCACTGACTGGGAAGGTAGTTTTGAGCTCACTACTGGAAAATATGCTGACTGTCTACGCTGCACGACAACGTTGCTTAGCCCTTGTGCATGGTTACATGGTAAAGCGTCACTATAAGGAAAGCAGTGAAACCGTAATTCGTTACAGCGATCATCTCGTTACAACGAATAACTTGCGTAAGCCTACCTCACATTAGGGAGGCATTTTATGGTCAGACATGTTTTGTTGTGATAACTGTTTGTTGTAATGGCCCTCTTCCGTATCATCTGCAAGCAGATAGGCCATAAGTAATGGCCTCTGCTAGGGAACCACCAACGCCGTTTGGAAATGTCGTTTTAAACAAACATATTTGTCAAGGGCAAATAACCACATCGTGTAACTTAGATCTAATTCTCCGCCGTCGATGTAATCGTGTGTGTACTTTCTGACAATCACCTATAGACAGTGCTTGTTAATACTCATTACCTGGTCCTGTTTGAGTAGAAACTTGACTCAGGCAGTTTGTCTGCGTTGGTATTGGTGACCGCTCGTCTCATGTAAATCCAAAAGGTTGGCCTTTTCTAATGTTGCTACCCGCACATTACACAAAATCTAACGCTTTACATTCGTGGCTGACAGGAATAAATGAAATGTTAACATCTACGTCTTTCCTCACTACTAGTGCACCGGATCAAGGGGACTCAGTGTTTCAAATAACTTATAGCTCGACTGTATATTTGCAAGATGCACCCACTCTGATGCTGAATGTTTCGAACGTAGGGAGTATTTATTAGTTAGATCACTTTCCTTTAGTTTCTCCTGACTAGTGCTCTTTCTGCTCCTCATGGTTGTATGGTAGTTAACCATCAACTCAAATCCCTGACATATCACTGGTTTTGACGATGACTGGCAATAACTTTCTGTCCAGAATGGCATCCCGGGTAACTTTAAGTCAGTTGCAGTCTCAACCCTAGCATCATTTAGTAAGGCTGTTAAAGTTGGTAATAAATGAGCAGTTGCACTGACGAGCTCCAATGAGAGCAAAACTCGAGTCTAGTGCTTCTTTTGTTCGAAAGCAGCCGACTGGAAAGTCTAGGGGAATGTGACAGCTGCGATCAATTGTGGGTGATGTTCAATCTAATGTGAAAACCAAAATCCCCTACTACTCACGAGACATCAATGGTTCTCACTGACGCCACACAACCATGAAGAAAAAAGTAAACCTCATACAAGAAGACAAAGGGGAAAAGGAGGGTGGGGGGAAAGGGACCTAACTACTAAAAACAGCTTCGTCCATATTCAAACATTCAGTATCAAGGGGCCTATATGTCGCATACAAACAACCGGGCTGTAAATGAAAGTAAGACGCCATCAGCAAGACAGCTTCCTTACGGCTTTCACTGCTCCGCGTCATTAAATGAACTTACTTCACAGACAACTCGGCCAAATAATGACAACATTCACGCCACTGAGCTCGAATAACCGTCATCTCATCTAGTCTCCAGTCGTCGACTTTGTGAGTTACGAGGTACCAGTCTGGGAGGCGAACCCGACCTGCATTAGCTAATCCCTTGGTGAACAACTTCATTTCTCTACACCAGGTCATCGTACATCCACCGCGCACCTTAGGCCAGTCAGCCGCAGCGTCGACAAACAGTGCTCGATGTGGCAGACGACTAGCTGGCATCCTTAGTACATTACCTAACCATCATAGTTTGTGTATACGTAAGGATTGAACGAAATAACTCGTCTGACAATCACTAACAAGTACCCGCTTCCTAATCTCCTCGTTGCCTACTCGCTGGTGCCACCCGATACAAACGATCGAACGCAGACATCGGTGGTCAAATACCTGAAGGCGGTTTACGTCCTCTACCCTGAGCGGCCAGGTTTCGTTGCCGTGAAGTAACACAGCTGTCACTGTTGTCTGATATACGCGACCCTTAAGCTTCGTAGAGATATCTCTCTGTCGTCAGAGGTGCCCCAAATTAGCGAATACCGCCCTATCCTTGGAGGCACACATTTCTATTTCATTCCCTGCACATCCATCGCTGCCGCTGATGCAACTTCTTAAATAGATAAGTCGGCCAACAACTCCGATGACTCCATTATCTAACACTATGTAAATCTATGTAATCACAGTAATCTTGCAGAAACACTGCATTTTGAGGCTTCAAGGCGCATTCCGAAGTACTTAGCAGAACGCGGAATAGCGTCTAGCATTGTTTGTGTTGATAGAAGGTTGTCAAACAGCAACACGTTATCGTCAGCAAAATCAAAATCACTAAGTCTTCCACGAGGTAGGAGGTCCACGCCGGCATCTTGTGACTGTCGGAGACAATCCTCCAGTATAACCTCCATCACAAAATTAAACAAAAATGGTGAAAGTGGGCAACCTTGACGTATGCCACTCCTGGTACTGAAACTGTCAGACAGTTCACCGTAAACCCTAACCTGAGCTGAAGTATGGGAATAAAGCGCCGACAGTATGCCTACATACTTGGTCGGTACACCCCTGTGTTAAAGCGACTCCAAAACTGTAGATCGATCCACCAAAGCGAACGCACCTTTATAGTCGAGAAGTACGGCAACTGTTGACTGACGGTATACATGACGCTGTTCTAGAATTTGACGAACAATAGAAATGTGGTCGATGCATCCCTATCCAGGACGAAACTTTGCCTATTCTTCAGGCCGCAGTGAGTCGACAAAGTATAATGGACACCAGAACCCAATAAATGACGGGCCAAACTAATTCCTCTATGGTTTTCGCAAGAGCCCCGGACTCATTTCTTGAATATGGGAACCGAAACGCAGTTGAGGACCTCAGTATCAGTCAGTAGTGCCAAATCTACTGACCAGAGTGCTGCACTACACGTTTGTTGCGGCAACGCAGTAGAATCAGGAGGCCAGCTAAAATGACTCTCAAAATGTTACGCCCACCTCACTAACCTTCTGGACTTATTATAGGCGAATGTGCCACCTGCCTCACTGATAGCTTCACTGACAGGCGGTTGCCTGGGACCAGTAGCACGAATAAGTCTAAGCGTTTGCCGATGTTCCCCGAAGCAAAAGCGGTTTCTATGTCCCTAACTTTTCCATCAGCCAAATCTCAAGATCAGCCTTTAGGCTACGTTTCAGTTTCCTGCAGATATTTCTCCTAAGATTGTTATGCGAGCTATCAGAAGGAATGTTTCGTCTGGCTTCTAACAACTCCGGCGATTTCTCCGAGAACCAATGTTTGTTCCACCCACGAACCCCCATACCACATGCTACTGTAACTGCTTCACGAATGGCTTGTGAGATCTCGATCTAACAGCTGGTAGGATCTTCAAGGTGAAAACTGCTAAGCCTACTTTCTATGCTGGTTTGGTACTTATGCTTTACTGATGGTAAAGTCAGTTCCTCGACAGCTAATAGTTGTTCATCGAAAGTAATAAACCGACGGTGTGTCAACCCGTTATCTGAATCCAAGTATTTGCTCCAGTAAGAACGAATGGAACCATACCACCTACCTATAACTACCAGCTATGTGTTCAATCTGAGAGCAGGTATGATTCGGAGGAGGGTGCCAAGTATAACAATGACGTGCACGATGTCTAAAACTAGTGCCGGCTACAAACAGCTTATGCTCAGCGTACACCTGTGACAGCTGCCCACCATTATCCGAGCGGTGTGGTGCTGTTCCAAATATGCCACCTAAACGAGACTCGGCCTTACCAAGACGTCCGACCTGGGCATTCATACCTCCGGCCAGGTGCGAGTAAAACGCGTTCTTGACGCCGACGTAATTACAGTCAACAGGAGCGTAAGCAAACAATAAATTTCTGAAAATCCTACATCTAGAGCTAGTTTTAACAGACACCTGCCAAGCGCACGGCACAAAGTCTACTGTTAACAGTAATCCAATGCGGCTGCCGTGGACTCATTCGAGGTGTATAACAAGTACCGGGTAGACAATGCGGGTGCTGTTAGTTTCAATATGATGACTACCGTTTTGGATTATTGTCTCCGAAATGCAGCAGACATAGACATTTAACGAGTCTAGCGTTCGTGCGGGAGTGGCCTGTTGACCTATTTGCTTCAGAGTGCGAACGTTGAAGGCACTTATATTAATCCGCATTCTAGGTCTAAGCAAGGGACGAGGGAGACCTGAAGCTGAATGGCAAGAGATGAAACTTACCGGCTCAATGTTGCTGTGATTAGCGACTTCTGCTGTGGGACTTGTACAGTAATTATCAAAAATGGAGGTCGGGAGGGTCCTGAGAGCTAAATTTTATAGGATAGTAGAGGAGGAGTCAGTAGTAACATGTTTTCGCCTATCCACTCTGTTGTATGCAGCAGATAGGGCGACCCGGTTTATACTGCGAGACAGCCGATGCAGTATGGAATTACTGGTGTTGTAATTACTCATTGTTGTGTCGACTAAGACACCACCAGGGAGCCTAGATCTAGAGAGGAGAACGATTAGGGTTCTTAATGAAAGGCCTTTGGTTCAAAAGCCTGTACCACAAGGCAACGGAAACAGTCTGGAGCAGACACGATGAAACAACGAGCTGAACAAGGCAAGACTATTTAACCTTTCAAACAAACAAGAATACAAACTTTCGAGCCGGAAACCGTATCATAACGGATGGTTACCATAATTATAACGAATCTGCTTCGGGCTTAAACCACGCTATTTACATCGCACCACCTTGGCACACGTTGGGAAGAAAAACGGTTGTTTTAAACAAGGGTTAAACTGAAATAAGTGTCGGCTGTCCATCAAGTCTGTCAATAGTATCCAGTGCAATGCTCGCCAAATACACTGGTGGTATTCGTAAAAAAGTTTGTCGTACACACCGGTTGCCCGAGAGATGTATCACAAGGACTCAATGGCCACGTGGTTGTCAATCCTCGACGTTAACTGGCCATGTGCAGCCTCGGTTCGTGCCGGATATCATTTTGAAGTTTAAGTGCTTTTTGTCTGCTGACCCTCTCTCAAGCATATATTCCTTGATATCAGTTGCCCCTTAGTCCATTCCACCATCTCAAGTGTGCAGGGTTGGACAATTCAAGTAAATGTCATAGTCTGAAGGAAGTAATGCAATATGTTCATTCCACTTTGAGTTTGGCTAGATTGCCCTATAATCTGAGTTGATATTCGTCGCAACACTCTTTCACAGATTGCATAGTATAAAATGAGGTTAGCTGGAACGGTTGTCATTTACCCGCAAGCAGGCAAGCATATAACTGTGATATGCCTTCGGATCGGATACAGCTGCAAAAAATGCACTTCATAAGCGGCAACTACAGATAGCTGCTTGCTGGCAAGTAACATGCCAGATTACATGCGATATATACTGCTGGGCTATCTAGGTTTAAACAGAGAGGGTCACATTAGCCGACTCTTTAGCCGCAGTCAGGAACATTATAGAAGACAACAAATAAAAAACGAGAAACCAGACAAGGTAATTTTGAAAGCGAACAGAGGAGTGAATGTAGACAAGCTGCTATTTAGGATAATGTTAACAATCGGCGGCGTGGCTAAACACGAATCCCCTAGCTATCCAATTTATTCAACAAAACAACAGGGGCTCCCATATCTCATGGCCACGTTGCCTGATTAGCCCGTGGCCAAACCCAACTTTTGGTCATCTTAGTGAACAGTGCCCCGTGCGGTAAACGCTCAGCTGGCACACACAGTACGTGAC
>JTDE01003887.1:0-25708 GCA_014338405.1 Paragonimus skrjabini miyazakii | reverse complement strand
TATGTCCCTACGTATTGTTGAAGTCGCGTTGTCATTTACCATACGTATATACAACAAGTAACAGTCGGGTTTTAGAGATAGATGAAAAATCTACGTCCCAACATCACCACCAGTTGTGGTTGTCAACGAAATTCAAATTTTCATCATCCACAGCGAGTGCAGGTACAGGTTCCTGTAAGTCGTAACAAAGTAATTTGAATATTAAGAAGTCAAACAACACACGCTATCCTGATACACCAATCGCAAAACGCACCACGGCGTTTTGGATTAACTGTACTTAGTCACCAAGACGATATGAACCACGCAGCTCAAGATTCCTTTTCCAAGTAGTACTTCCATCAATGCGCTTTTGAGACTATTCAAAGCTTTGCACAGAACACTATCGATTAAAAAGTTGAAGACAAAAGGAAAGATAGAATTCTGCTTGAGGCGAGGGTGAATGGTAATAGTCCAACATAAACTCTAACTCTATCTGATACTTAACAGTATGATGACCCCGGGATGAATACACACTTAGAAAGTATTCCAATCAACAAACAGTACCATGGAAAAGCCTTATCGACAAGACCGGAAGCTGTTGCGATATCCTGAAACACAAATGACGTCAGTCGCGATTGGTGAAAACCTTTTACGGTGTAATAACTGGCAATTCACGTCTTCTTTTGGAAAATGTTTCTAGAGAGAGAAAAAACCCCACATCTAGTGCATCTAACAACTAGAAAGGATATCTGATTTTCCTCCTCGATTTCAGCGGCGAATTTGATGGGGTGCAGACGGTTAAGATGTGTACATATAGTTTCCATTTGGTTACGCGATGCACATATTACAAGTATCACCAACGTATCTTTTGTACAAATATGACAAACTGACAATTTTCTGTGTTTGTTCCTCAAAAGGGGCCATAAAAATAACAGACAACATTGTTTCAAACTGTCGATTATTCCAGGACGAGGGAATGTTTACAGTATACCAAACTTTGTAGAATGGAAAGAACCGGGGCAAATTCACCATGTTCAAATAGGCACGAAAAAGGTCCGGATGCATTACGACGCCTAAGAACTGGAATTTCTCATCGGATCTCCGCCTTTGTAGATAACCCGGTGGACACAAGCCACCGAACAATCAGGCCCACGATTCAGAAATGTTGACCAGTGGAACTGTGATGGAAGTGCTCCGTCCAGCGTTCCAGGTTGTACACAGATGAACTGTCTGCTTCGCACATTATTTCACTGACATCGGTAGTATGGCATTAGGACTCCGGGTAGGACAGAACATCTTCCGGAAAGTTCCGGAAGCAGGAGCTAATGTCATATCGATTGCACGTCCCAACCACAAGGTTTTGTGACTTCTTTGTAACTATTTTACCAAATCGCGGTTCACTGTACTGGTTGTTCAGACGAACACTTTAGCCGTTGTCACGGCGGACTAGTCTAGAGTGTGTGATGGACCAGTGATAATTTGAAATAGTTAATTACCGTTGTAGGTCAGGTTCATCTCCTGGACTGAAGCCCTAGCAACTCACAATGTCAATAGCTGAATACGTTAGAAGAGATGGTGACTGTCCAGGCACAGTAGCGTGAATGTTGTTGCTTGGATGATATATCTGTGAAACAAAAGTAATGAAACCCGGAAGGGAACTTTTTGGCTGATGGCGTTTTACTTATACTTCTATAGTTTAGTTGTTTGGTCACAAGATGAAGGCACCTTGATGTTGAATGTCTGCATTCAGATTCAGGTGGTTGTTAGTCATTAGGTTCCTTTCGTTCCCCTTTGCTATGAAGTTAGTATTTGTCCTTGCATGATTACACAACAGTCAACATGACTGATCGTGGTGTATAGAAATGACGCTAACCAGAAAGCCGGCCTATAAAACCCAGCGATTACCACATACCAGTGAAGAAATACTTACCCCGGGTAGAAAAGGTTCATCTCCGACCAAATAACTGCGTATACCAAGTACAGTGCCTACACCCATGCACCAAGCCCGAAGCAATTTTCTGACGGCGGCCTTGGCTTGCACATCCAACAAAAAAGGAAGCACGACCTGGATCAGGATTATTTCTACCGAATAATCCAAAGGACTCTCGCTGAAACACAAAAAGCGGAAGAGTGAAAAACCAAGTCAGAATAACAGGAAGCAGTCGTAGTGTGACTGAGAAACGCAGAAAAGTTGATCGTACGTAAGTCCAACAGTACGATTCGCCGTTGGCAATATGATATAAGAGCACATTTCGAAAGAACCGAAAGCTATCAATGACAATACACAGCCATGTCACTGAACCATGGACTGAACTCTAGGTGTAATAAGTTGAGAAAATTTTTTCAATATACGGTAGTCAGAACAACCACGGCTAGGCTAAGCGTAAGGTGACATTGAACAGATTTTGATGCACGTTCCAAAACCTCAGTGGTTGAGTATGTGCCATACACAGCAATCGATCAGAAAGACCAGCTATAACACGATGGGAGAACAGCCTCACCAAATTAGATAATCCAGTAACTGCGTAATATGCACGTTGCCCTGTTCTTGTATCGAGTCGTCGATTCGGCGAACCAGGAATGAGTTAGATCGGCGATTAAGTACAAAAATATTCACTTATCACTTGGTTGCATATTGATGCTGAACGTTTGTCGTGAGACAGGGATCTATCCTTACTTTACATCTGAAATAAGAGGTCCCATCAAGGCCGTATGACAGTCGAGCACTAATGTGAACCATTAATGATCAGTTGGCGGCTGCAGAACTCCAGCGGCACCATTTGTCTAGATTGACTAGCTGCTTGTAGAATATCTTTTGCGGCTGGTTAAAATTTTCATCAGCGTGCTCTCTTTGAAAGATGCACATCCTTTTATTTGGAACAGGGAACCTCACTTTCCCAGAACCGCCGTTCTCCAGGCCAATCAGGATGGACCGAAATTCCTAGAACATTCTCATGGCAACTTTCAACTCCTTTTACTCCGTCACGCTCACTAGTCATCTGGTGAACTTTATTACTACTTTTGGCACCTGACATTAATCTATTGATTCTAGAATATTTAAGTTACAATGTACTCTGTGAATACCTGTGTGATTTGTTATGAAATAAACTTCCGATCGTAATGAAGTTACTCTTTTCTTTCGCCTTTTACAATGATCTGGGGGCGAGCAGGCGCGACAATTCTCCGTCCAAAAAGTAATCGCTTGTTTACCTCAAGGTGGACAACTTAAGTTCTGTCGGCAAACTCATCATCATCATCATAGACAACAATACATCAGTGGTTTACATTGATGCTTAGGTGTCACGGTAAACTTTGATCGTGGTTGATACAGTGTGGTTTTCTAGCGTTTACAATTTGCTAATTATAATCCAGGTTCTTGCACACAAAAATGATGTCATGCTACTGAAAATACTGGTTGGGTGCGTGCTGTTCATACTATTGTTTCATCTCATAAAAATTGACGAGCGGTGGCGTAGTATTACACAAAGCTGTGCTTAAACGTTCACCTGACTGTAAAACGAAAATTATGCGACCGTTGATTAACGAAAATCCTCTTAAGTGAACCGTAAGCAATGGCTGTTAAACGCTTCAGGCAGGAAAACGGTTGGCTTTGATGTGCCCACATGACAAATGTACTATGGGAGATACAATCGAATTCAGGTAAGCTGTAACGATAAGTGGCAATGATAGGATTGGGAAAGCAGAGTTTCATCGAATGAAACCGAAATGATCAGCCGAAGTAAGATTACGTTAGTGGGTGAAGAGAAAACTCACTGGGCTATCACGACTTGAAACGGGAGGAATCCAGGAAGCGAGCGACGCACAAGTTCGATGGGGACCCACAACATGAAAACAATCAAAATTCCCCAGATTGACTGGCGGGAAAAATAAAACGGAAACGGTGGTAGTTAAAAGTATGTATGCATGAAATTCGTGAAAGAAACATGAGACAGAACGGTTAGTAACTCACAAACGTTGCAATCAGGCGTTGAGTGTATATGTGTAGAGGTTGCATGATCATCTGAAATAAGAAAGGAAAAGATAGAAACAGTAATGGAATGAAATCGTCATCATCATCATAGACAGCAATACATCAGTGGTTCACACTGATGCTTAAGTGCCACACAACCATGAAGAAGAAACAAACCCTGTTTAGGAAGAGAGAAGAAAAAAAAGAGAGGGTGGGGGACCTAACCGCTAAAAATAGCTATGTCTACAGTCAAACATACATCAAGCCACCTACACCTTGCAAACAAACAACCGAGCTGTAAATGAATGAATGAAATACAATTAGGTCATGATCGATGTGTGCATCAGGATGAACTCAACAGACGAAAGTGTCTGTGGCAGTGGTTAGTAAACGAGTACTTTACGAATCACACTGAATGCAAATGTCGGCCGACGAACAGCTGACCGGCACGTTGAAACGCCTACTAGCAACGTAATATGTGCTATTGACGAACACATCATCATCATCATAGACAGCGAACACAACACGGTTGCATTCAGGCCGTCCAGAATAACACTGCATGTCTGAAATATAACCATACAGTTGCACAGTGATGTTGAGACGATTACGCTAAAGTTTAAATTTCCGACAACAGCGGAATGGTGATAAAAAAACTAAGAGGGTAAATTATGGGTGTAGCCTGTGCTTCTAACGTGTTCTGACAAATCGTCAAGTGATGGGACAAGATCGGTTGGGAGTCAGTGCATCCTGTTGGACTGCATCTTAATCAGTTTGGGCGGATACCCAATTCCGTATCCACACCCACAGAAGTTCGATAAGGATGTGACACTACGACTTCATTTGCTAAAACTCGCAAATGATCATACAATATCGATTGGACACAGAATGGCAGTGGTTCAAATGTACAGGGAAAGTTAGATACCCTATTGGATAAGTCAACTACTGAATAAAAAACATCAATTGGTACCATATTTCACCAAAAAAAACAAAGAACAAGTGAACGAGATGTGATTGATCTGGTATGACCTAAAAAGAGGACTGATGTACAATACTTTCTAAAGTGAGGGATGGCACTATGTAATACTGTTTTTAAATGATTTTTGTCCGAAGGAAGGACTTCTTCCAAGAAGCCTGCTGGATCATCTCAAAATCGTGGTTTGAATCCAGTACAGATTGTTTGGCAAGATTGTTTTGAAAGAAAGCGTTTGGGTAAACATCTTACCTAAACACATGATTTACAAAATGAACTTTAGCAGTAATGAATGTGAAACAGACAGTTAAGTTTTAGTTGTTTTGTCAAGAATGACTAATAGCGGAAACAATCATTACCTTCAATTGGATTAACACAACACTAGACAGTCGAAAACGTACATGTTCGGCTACTACTATTTTTGGAACATTTCGACTGAAAAACAAACAAACCAAACAGATATTTTAATAATTTTTCGTCACTATTATCAAAACTGAATCTCAGTGTCATGAACCTAATGTGGTCCAAAAGTTAACAATGGCGACTACACACTACTTTTGTTGCTATGTTACTCGTGTGTATGCGAACCAAGCCATAAAGCAGGAAAAACCAACACGACCACTAATGCACAACATGCACAAATGCTCATGCGGCTGCATTTTCACGATTCTTCTTAATAAACGTAAGCAATGGTCATTGTGACTGTTACATACGTTTTTGTCATTTTGCATCAAGGAACGCCACTAGTAAGTAGCGAGGATTTGATTTATGTACATCGGGCGTCATTTACAACCGACCACAACGTTTTCTCAGAATGAAGTGATAGCCTACCCGGATGCAAAAATTTCGATCTACTGAGAACGGTATTTAATTTAGCATCATTTTAACGTACACAAATCTTTGCAGAATTTCAAACACAGTTAGATTTTAGTTTAGTGGAACGCCAGTTTCCCCATGAACACATTATTCTATTACGTTCTGATCAATGATTTCTGCCTAAAAAAACCAGAAGCATCAACTCACCAAACTTGCGCACACCAGGACCAATCTTGTTGCAACTGATGCCGAAAACAATCTCAAAACCAATCTTTCGGCATATATGGAAGAAATGATAGTCCCCCACTCTTTCTACGTTAAGGTTGACGTCATAGCAACAGATATATTATTCCCGGAATCAACAGTTAGGCGAACTCTAGTAATGAAGAGTAGCTATGAACCACAATCGGCAACTGGTTAACGTGACATGCTTAAAGAGAAACTGACTGTCACTCAAGGCCTTACGAAGTTGGCCAATGAACCAAGTAGCGGTATGCTAACCACTGATGGAAATGAACCCCATTACAAAGCTTGTGACAAGATTATGATAGTTAAATGACAACCCGGAGTTGAACGGAATTTAAACACTGAAAAACACATCCGCAAAACAAAAAAGCAGAAGCAATAAAGCGACCTGTAACTTCTGTTGCTATGACCACAATAAACTGCCACAAGTCGATTTTAACGACCTGACAGGAGTAACACTTTCCTACAGGAGATTTAAGAAGCTCTCTCAGACTAACTGCTACCCCACAATATTTCCAAGAAATGAAACTTACGTAGGAAATGTGTAGCTATCGTTTACCAAGGAATAATCAAACGTATTTGAAACATGATCACTGAGATAAACGTGTGCACTACCGCTGATGAAATGGAATGGGTCAGTATGCCCAATGGTTGTGATAAGCTCACTTCCTTGTTACCTGATTGCGTAATTTCTGATTAGACCAACTAGTTCGCCATTTTGCAGTTAAGCAACAACGCCCCTACATTGTCGTGACTATTCACCACGCACCACTCAAATCACAGACACGAAACGCAATCTGCGATGGTAATGTACCGCAGTCAACGGCGTACCTACATTCATACCACTTCTAGTTCTTATGTTTATTTTCTTTGAAATCATGTTTATTCTTTTTTATAAACATTTCTCCTTCTTATTATTATTCTATGCCACAATACCCTGTGGTCAGCCTTATGGCCGTTATGAAGAAACGAACGACTGTGTCAATTTGCTACTTACAGATGCCGTATTTTCTTTCTCTACAAGAATAAGGCGGAAACAAGTTTGTCTGCGTTTAATGCTGAACCGAATCATTTGTCTAATGTGGTACATGTCGTCCACTGAGGAGCAGAAATTATCTCTTCTCCATATGCTGAAGCAGATGAACAAATGTCAGTTTTGGTTAACAAGTCAACAATGAGGAATGTCTTTCTCGGTTCAGCATCTCCAAGCAAATTATCACCGTTATCAATGACTGTAACTCGGACACATGCATTGGAGTCATCTTATTGTAATGATCAGCTTGGTCAAAGTTTCTCTACAATACAAACAACTAGTGGACGCTACTTTGTAGCCATAAGGACAAGGATCGCGGCTGACCTACGCCATCAGTGTTGTTGTTGTCTTGAAACAAGATAAAACCTAATGGTTATGCAACAGTCTCCGCTTTCCAACAAATCAATGACGTTTTAGTCAGGAAATTCTGGATGATTACGAATAATGTCTTTAATACATGTTCTATCTGAAGGTTCACCCAACTTGTCCTGCAACATTTCAAAATTTAATGGGTTGGTGCACCGCTGCCCCTGTTACGATTGCTGACGTCAGGCTTCCATTCTGGAAATTCAAATATTTCCTTGTGAATAATCGTGCTTTCTTCCCAGAAGAAGATCCGAAACAACACATGGTTGCACTTATCAACAACTAATTTAGAGTGGACTGAAGTAGACGGATCCGGATGTAGGCGTAATAACGTCCCGATGAACTCTGAGGAAACGTTTGTGTTAAAAGCACAAGTTTACTGCGTGTTTGTCTCAATTACATTTGCCACGATATCTTTGACTGTGTTTCATTTTTATTCTATATACATTCGAACGCCTTGTACTTTTTAGAATACTCCCGTGTGTCCCTATTCGGTTGCATCGTTTTTTTTGCCTACAGTAGATCGCGCACTCTCAAAATATAAGTCTACAAATCTATGCACATTTGCTACAACCAACTGCAGGAATCTCAGCAAGACCATGATCTCTAAATGCAGCATACAAAGCGGACAACCTTAAGGTTATCATATTTATCCACGGAGAGTACACTGAGAGTACACTGATTAGTCTAAATTTTTCCGGTCTTACAGCCTCTTCAGTCAGGGAATGAACTGAAGCGTGTTGTCACAGCGTCATTACTGCCTGTCCCGTCATATTAAATGTATACGAATGGGAATCATAAATGACCGAGCTGTGCACGAAGTCGTGCAATCCAAGAGGTCTCGGGATTTAAACGGTTCACAGCTGGATTAAGTGAATAAAAACTGCTATCTGTATTCACGTTTTGTATTTCAGAGCAGCTGTGATGGTCCGCCTATCTTAAAAGTTGCTAGTCAATGGCAGGTGAACTGATGATTGCTAGGCCCCAACTGCCTTGGTAACCGAAAGAAAATGGGGTGCGTTAAACTAGCAACACTATACCAAACAGTAAACGAATATCCAAAGAACATCTGGTCCTTCATTTCTGGAGAAAAACGGAACCAAATGTCTTAAGAATGTATACCAGTGTCAGTTTTTTTTTTACGCTCGCGGGTAGCTAGGTACGGTATTTTCACAACAAAGGATCGGAAAATGGCAACGCACTGAGTGAAATCTAAAGTCACCAAATTCACAACCCATCGTCTGGCCGTGGTATAATGTTGTCATCTATATAACTTAGTGAAACAGTGAAGTATTTAACAAGACCTATTCATCAAATTTTGGTGATTGGAATAATTAATCATTTTATTTTCGCTTTACGTGGCCTTCATGCTTGTTTGCTTGGGGATCGCATCGATCCGTGATACTCTATCCCGGACAGAAAATTTACCAGACATCAACCCAACCTATCTCCACAGCAGTGAAAATGACCGTGTTATGTTCGGTGTGTGGAAATCTCGGCATCCAGACATCCATTACATACCCAAAGCCTCGCCAACCTACCCAGTCTACTGACTTACGCACGACCTTCCCCTTCGCCACCCCAGGCCAGGTACAACCAAAGATAAACAAAGAATCTGGTCAAGCCGTTTGCTTCAGATCCTATCGAAATTAACGTCTAATGGCGTACATGAATTAGCGTGGCATAATCGGTAGCGATGGGGAGATTGAAAGTATCGACAAAGTCAACCAACCACGACTCATTATTCTAGACTGATTAACAGTCGCACCAGATCAAATGGACGGATTAGCTCACTTACCGCCCTCTACTGTCTGTTGACCAGAGTAGAGAGTGGACTCGTTCGTAAACGCGTGAAATGGGCATTGTTTAGCATCCGGCTCACGACGCCACGTTGAGACAAGTGCCCTGTGAACGGTTGCACCCAATAACCTTGATCAGCGGAGTACCGATGTGAAACCATCAGCATCAATCAAGACGTCCGTGAAACGCGGTGACAGTTCAGAGTAGGTGCCGTTCGGCTTCACAGTGAGCATACGGCCATCAATATCTAAGGGGATACGAAATCCTTAGTGTTTACCTCAGTCAAAAATTATGGAGAGCTCGGTAGCAAAATCGTCTGGGGGTATCGTAGGGAATCGATCACCAAGTTTTGGCAAGGATTTGATTAACAATGTCATGGACACCGGCGCTTCTGTAACGTGGTGCCACCTAATGGCGAAACAAATGGTGAAAAAGAGTCTATTAAACTGACTTACACTTCCTACTTTAAGCATATCAGACGAATATACCAAATGCACCACCGTGCTAAGCCCCAAATTTACAGTCTAAAGGACAGTGTATACCTAATGCTTTGTTGTAACTAAACCGTCCTAAAGTTAGCGTACGGTCTGAAAGCCGTGGTTAAACAAATTAGCAGCGAATGAATTGATGTAGAACATACCGGATGCGTTGGATCATAAGATCATCCTCAACAGAGATATCCACTAAAACTAAACACATTTGCCTTCCGAATAGCGCCCACAAAATCCTCTGTAAAATGTGGTTCTCATTTTCCATGATCCAACTCATGTCTAAATTCACTTTTGGCAAACGACAGTGGTCCAAAAATATATAACACGGTTGTTTTGGGATGTCAATTGGTGCGATTCTTCAAAATGGTAGAAGGAACCGCTGTATAACTCACGTCTTAGAACGTGACTCCAAACCGAGAAAGTCAGCGTTCGATAGTTCTTACGTGGCAGAGTAAAAAAAACTCGTGTTCACAACGAAAAATAGTAAATGCTGCAGTGGGATGTTCGGCATTATAATTCTGCCTTGTATGCAACACCGAGGAACCAACGAACATAGCTTTTTCTAAAACAAAAAATCACACTATTTACAAAAGTAATTTTACGTTTCTGCATACCAAAGCTAAGTAGGCAACAGACCTTCATATGCAGCACATCTTGGTTACCAAAAGGGTGTTACATATGGCAGATTTGAGTGCATATAGGAATTTTTAAAGCGCGTTTATGCGCATATTACTGTTTATTCTGGAGCATATAAAGCCAAGCCAAGTGATCACACATGCCTGCTAAACAGATCGATAAATATCGTTGACTTGTATGTGATCGAATATTTGGATTACTTTGAGATGACCACCTCAGTTTTCAGTAATTTAACGATTTCATGTGGAACTCTCGTGCTACAAATGGCCTTGAGCCCGAAGTAATCTTCATAAAGTGGTTTGGCTTCCGCATCCGACTATTCAAGCAAGAAAAGGTGCGACAATAAGCGTGTGACTAAAGCGATGGCTTAGCAATAATAATGGCAGCTTTCAAACGATCTGTTTGTCCTAGACACATCGAATCACGTGACCAGTTAAGTCATTAGAGAAAGGAAATGCGCCGCCATCTGTGTGGTCACATGATGCGTGAAGAGGTTGCTATCGACCGACAGTAAACCACATCTGCCTCAGCCTTCCCACACCCGATCTAGGGATGGCACGCAATCCAAACCGCCAATTTTGTAAAAGGCGGGTGATAACTGACAAAATCGTTGATAGCTATTACCAGCGACACACTCTAAATTAAGCCTTATGAACAAGATCGGATGCCGGACAAAAAGAACGCTAAAGGAAGCCAAGCTCTTATGGCCATCATTTGCAAATTTGCGAAAGAAAACAGCCGTTTCACATCTGACATGTTCAATAAGTTAACTGCCACCATCAACATAAATTCATTCAATCACCAACGTGTATTTGACAGAAGACTTAAGGTTTGTCCGGTTGTATTGATGCCAAAAAACTCGAAATGGCTTGGGAGCATTTAATTCTGAAAGATTCATTTACTAGGGATTCCATCGAAATGAAACGAATACAATCAAGACAGAATCGAAAAGATAAGTTGTTACCACTCAGACCACAAGACTTTCGCTGAGTGATAAGAAGTTGGCGTTCACGATCCCTGCTTTCCTTTATCCCTTGATCGTTAATTCTCATTCCTCTCGCCTTTTAAACACTCGCTGCAAAAATCGTGAGCCTCTCCTGCGAATACTGACTCGGCCATTCGAAATGCACACAAGTGAACATTAATTTTAAGACAATACACAAGGCTTAATATTACCTGTTAAACTCTTGTTCCAAAGTGGTTGGTCCGTATCTAATTCGCACTGGCGGGCCTTTGTTAATTTGAACCCTCGTTACATTTGGCGAAGTCTGCATACTTGTCCTAAACCTTGTAAATCTGGAGAATTTATTATTAAGATTCGTTGTCTTTTTCTTTTTTAATCTCTTATTAAGTTCCTATGTTTCAGCACTCTATTAACATCGATCCCGTTTCTGACTGTTTTATCTTGATTGGAATAAGTTGTTTAGTTCACTAGACGCTCGCTGAATTTCGGAGGCATTTAAACAAGAACCAGCGTAAGATAAACTGTGCCGACAGACTAATCGTCGTTCGACGAGTCCGTTGACGTCCAGGACTAAGAGTCTTCATATTCAGAGGAGCTCAAGCATCAGACAAAGACAAATTTCGGACTCACACATAAATGCACATTTTCAGCTTGGAACACCACCTATAGACAATATGACTCGGGCTGCCGTTAAGCATGAGAACAGCACACATATAAATAAATATCACAGTACGCAGAAGCTGACAAAACGATACATTCGTGAGTTAACTTGTATGGATACAGGACCGTCACCGACTGCGACACATGGAAGAGCCCGAGAGTAATGTGCAACTTGACATGCGGATTACATGAGTTAACCAGTAGAGACTGTGTATTGTAACTGTCACGACAATCGGGAATGAAGTGAGAAATGTCCCAAACGCAAGCCGAAGGAGCGCGGCGTAGCTCGCAATGAAGTAGGTCAGCGTTCATGGCAATGACTGAGAAGAAATAGAGCTAGGATTGAGAATGTCATTAGTGATAGCTTGCAAAGGTTTTATCATTATTTCAGATAGCGTTGACCGCAGAACCTCGTGTGACATATTTGCAAACAAGCCCCACCCTCCGAAAATCGACTAAGCACGAAAAAGGTTATCATCCCAGTGTGGACCTTTTGCGCTGATAACCACGAATCCACCGGTCTCGGAAAAGGTCCGATCTAAGCCCTTTGGCATAAACCCGAATGACCAACATCCAGATGGCTGAGCAAATTGAAAGATGGCACAATGCTCGCTTTGTTAATCGTAAATGAACTTCGCAGATCAGGGCTAATAAATCAGGCAGACGTTGCGAACGACCACGGACCCTAAAAATAATTTCAGACTAGTGGTTGAGAAATCGTTGAAAGACACAAATCATAGTCATACGTACATGTAAAGCTACTATCAAATTAACGGTTGATAGCAACAATCCGCTTCGGATTGTTGGAGATGAAGAATCAGCATGGCGGAAGTAGTTAACCATCATAGTTCTTTCGAATGTAGAATTGACTTCGTTTGATGGTGTCCAACCTGCGGCAAAACAACCCTGACAACACGTATTACTTGTGTTGGCTCACGCAACAAAAGATCCTAAGAGGTCAGAAAAACCGTACCTCAAAGCGGAGGACCGAAAACTTCATTAGGAATGACGAAGACAGAGTACTGATGGAAGACTCCAGTCGGTATTCAATGTAACGTTTTCGAAAAGGACTGCATGGTGATCTGAATGAGGACAGGAACTATGAGGTGACATTCGAGGCAAAGGTGTGATAAAATTTAAACGGCCACCTGCTAAGGAAAACGCGGGATAAAATAGACAAGGCTAGAGGAACGTGAAGAGGTCGTTGTCGTGGAAAGCTTAGAGTTGGCTGCCCAGACTCATTCACTATCAGCTTAGGTTTTCAGAACAAGATTGACAAGGTCATTCGTGAATAACTGGCCATCAAAATACATTAATAATAATAATAACAATAATAACGATAATAAAGACGGCTAGGATGGAACATTTCTGTCAATAGGGAAAACCAGCCACATCACTGCTTTGAGACCATATAGAAATACTTACATCTTGAACTGGTTTGTAGTCTGGGTCATTGAAATGGTGTACGAATCGTAGAACTCCAGGCCGGACAACGCTCCGGGCGAGAATTAGTAACGAAGCCATGTAGAAGATGTACAGCATACCAATTGCCCAATGAATGAACGTGAACGCCACGGGAGCGTAGTGAAACACACGTGCGCGATTGGGCAAAGTGGCGTTGAAAAGTGACTGAAAAAGTGAGTGGGACCAGTGAATGCATGATAAAGTTTGTCGAGGAGATCTCACCGGGTAACAGAAACCAAGTGAATGGTATGCACGAAGAATAGCTGATCAAGAGCATAGACAAATCCATCACTGTGTGCATTCTTTAACATTCTAACATTAAACTCATAATCTGTGGCTGAAAATCGGGAATATATTTTTTGGGGACGTAACGACAAGTAGGAAGAAGTATTTCAAATGATGTAACTACACGAAAACACCTGATCGAAGTGTGGACGACAAAATGTAGAAAACAACCGTGGTTTAATTATTTCACTACCAGGCTAATTATAACGAAAATGAGCCGCTTAAGATGAAATTAGTGGTTTGATAACGACTGGAATCAGTAAAACACATCTGAGAATCCAAAACGCCCGTTACATAAACAATGAGACAAAAAAGGAATGCAGAATGCAATATATTATAATACGTAATGATTGCGGATGGCGCGTATACTTGAGTAGCTAGTGGACGGTCATGTTATGTTAAAAAATTTACAAATCATTCTTGTGTAGGGAAAAAAAGGAAGATCAGATGGATTACGATGGTCTCAACGACGACCAAGAAGTCATTTTCGAACGAAATCCGTAAACTAGCCAATTAGAACGAAATTAAACCACAAGTAAAAATTTCTGGAAGACAATGTGTTTGGAACAAAATTTTTAGAAACCACTAATCAAGTGGGAAACCGGCTCTTGATTCTGACCGTTAAATGTTATTTATTTATGTTGAGTCAACACGAATCCCCATTCGAGATACTCTAATATCAATAACATTCAACAAAAAATCCGTTGAAAAGGTTAATAAACTTTACCTACCACAAGTGTGTACAGATATATAAACTTCTCATTCTGAGAGAACACGATCAGGTGAAAAATACACAGATGCTATAACATGAATGAGTGAAAGCACGAAAAGACATTAAAAATGGGCATGCATAACGTGTCAAAGGGATATTGTTCGCTGAAAACAAACAGCGAGTAGCAACAGACTACTGAGTTCCAAGTAAGGTTACGCAATAAAATAGCCAGCAAATGCGAGTGAAGTGTACATGAAAACGCGCTAGAAAAAAAGAAGTGGCCAATGAAAACTAACAGAGAAACCGAATACATAGTTTAGTTTCTATACCCCCAACGGAGAGGCATTTAGTCGCACGAGTTGGGTGATATTACAGAGTTGATTAAAACGAAACAGAAGCAATTAAAACAGATGGGGCTGGAGACTGCGACTGTCTGAATTGTAACCTTGCTTTTATTCTGTGCTAACTACAGTTTAGAAACAATTGCAGTAGGTGGAAGGCGTAGGTAGGTTTTAGGGAAGCTCCATAAACCTAACTCACCGATACATCGGTATTTGAGAAAGAAACGATCTCAAGGATCTAGAAACCACCTGGTCACGTAAAGCCCATAGCTGAATGAACAAACACACAAGCAGCTGCATTCGATCAGGTCGTATTGCGTAAACCAAATCTAACTAATGATCGTAATGTTAATTTCGTCAGTTGAATGAACAACAGAAAAACTTTGCGTGGGTTCCCAAAAAACACAAAAAGGCGATGTGCTAGTTCTATGAATTCTTGCATGTGAGCGCTTGTAACACGAGAACCATATAAAATAAGTGTTACAATCTGTCGAGCACCCAGGTAACCACGTTGGAATGTTTAATGCCATCAACCATGCTCCTAGAACAAGTGGGGTTCTCCTAGTGATTAAGCAGTCACAGAAAAAAAGTGGTAACATTACAAGAGCGTGGTGGATTCACGGTTGGCAGCCAGGCTCCCTATAAAGTGCCACACAAACTCTGATGAAATAAGTTATGGCGCATGTAACCAAGCAACAGAGGGGTTTCAACCACATCAGCATGAATACATGGATTCCTGAATAGCAGGCCGTCTGTATGACGTGCGGACATCTCCAGTCTCCGCCAAACACGGACACATCCAAGGGAGGCGTGTGAATCACCGTCGTACTCACGGAACTCGACGGTTACATGTGTAAAGGTACCATGGTTGGCTGGCCAAAATTCGAAAGGAATATGAATCAATTTGAGCATCGTCCCAATGCTACAGAAGGAAAACGACACAACAATCCTGTTAGTCACGGACTCATCGGTTGGGCGGATCTACTACGTCAGATCTACCTTCTCTCGTGAATCCTTGAACTATTGGGATGAACCCGTCGCAACCACATACAGAGTACATCAGAAATCCTAGAAAGATGAACCTAACCCGAAGGGCGTACGAACCGACTTAACGACCACCGGCCCCAAGAGGACAGTAAACACGTGATTTACCCGGCTGTCTTGCTGATTAGGTTAGTTTGAGACAAAAGACCGCGGATGAACCCTCCAAGTCAACTCTCATCTTCAGCCGTGGAGGCGGAGAAGCATCTTGTTCTTATAACAAGCATGAACATACTATTATGAATTAAGCCTCACACTCTCAACATAACTTTCTGGCCGAAGGGCCGGCTGTAGTTCTACTTGCTTTCCAAATATCATTTAAACCTGCCACCTTCAACGTTCAAACACTCATGCAAGTAGGTCAACAGACACTTTCTACATGTACATCGGAGGTCACAGCTATTGATATCTGCTGTCATGCGGAAACGCGGCTCCATGATTCCAGCTGCTTCACACTCCTCGTACAATGTACGTCTGTCTACAGACCATGCGGATCAAGTCACTGATTAAGCTGGTGTTGAAATTAGTTCAATTACATAGATAGGAAAGGAACTGCCAGACTGCGTACCCATCAACAGCCGTTTATAAACCGTCAGACTCGGAGGTATGGTTAAAGCATCAAACGGCACCCGTCACAAATAATGTATAAACATTGTTGTGGCATATTCAACACCACACTGTAGTCCAGAGGCAGTTGAACATGATTTTTTACTATTGGTTCATTGACAACTTGTACAATACATGGATGACGGACAGTTTAATACAGGGTGAAGAATTGAATGTTCAAAAGAGGCAGACCAGGTGCTGACGAGCGTGACTATAGTGATCAGCACTCCCACGGTATTCACAGAACAAACGACGGTGAACACCAGTAAGAATTCCGTACTGATAACGGTTTGTTTCTGGTGAGTATTCAGTTTCAGTGCCCTATAGGCGAATCCGCCGGTGGTCGACCTCCTTCGCCAAGCCAACCGTGGATACAGATTGACCATCAGTTACCGATGGTATGACAGTTTACAAGACTATAAGTCACTCTGGGGCACCAAAGTGGGTTTCGATCGTGGAAACGCATGCGCCAAGTTCATTTAGTATTTTGGTTGGAAACCAATTCATCGTCGAACACCAAGTAAAACCTAACCTAACAGACACACAAGCATCTTACAACTACCAAAACGCGCTTGTTCTCAGCTAAGGACCTCCCACTCACCAAACGACATTGAGGCCCACACCTGGAATGTAAAGCGAAAGTGTGATGCCACTGTTCGTTCCGACGCAAACTGCTGAGTTTTTATACGATCACCCTGACTTTTTAACGCTCGCGAGAATACTCCATCCGGTAACAACAAAATTCGCATGGAACTAAAGAGTTGCACTCCGTAATTGTTCAACAGAGATGGGTGGGCTCGAGAAGTATGTGAACATCCTGAAAGCAGTTTTCTGTCGGAACTTGAGCCGAGGCTTATGACAACTTATCAGCAGCAGTTGAAATGGAGTAAGATAAGGTTGATCCCTTTCTCTACTTTCCTTTGAAGTACACGAGACCCTAGAGTGAGCTCTTAAGGAATAGCAATATGATGGAGTGGAGGTTTCCCAGGCATTACACTTAGGACACGCAAGCAAAATTGCCCTAATCTGTTGAGTTCCACGGGGGAAAGAATATCATAAAGGGATTAAAGCTAGTCAGTCGGTCAGTTTGGTAAGACCTAAGCATCTTCTAAGTTTAGGGTATTACTACAAAGGTGGCAAAACTCCGTCCGTTCTCACACATACACTGGTGAGCTTCTGAAGTCAGTCGAGAAATATACGAACCTTGGGGGCTGCACCAGTACTGGCAGAATGTCTGACAAGATCAAAAACGGCGTAAATAAAGCTCGGATAACGTTCGTAAAAATAACAATCTGTGGCACCGACATATCTTTCAGTGAAAAACCAGGCACATAACGGCAAAGCATGGATGTGAAATTTGGCTCATTCGCACACAGGATGTTTGTGAAATGTCCGTTTTCGCCCATCGGTGTCCCCGAGGCATCAGCGGCCTGTGGTAACAATGAACAAGATAGTCGACGTGTGTTCGGGAAAGACAGACTCTGCTGACTCTTGGGCATAATGACCGCGTTTCACATCATTTATTGACTTGGCGACAATCTGTGAATACCAACTCGCCGCTTATGACGCTGACCGTTCTTCACGCGTGATGAGTTGGACTGGGGCTGGCAGCCTGATAGCCAACGTAGAACTTCTGACCCATTTTGCTACACTCACATAGTGGTCAACCTTGTGCAGTGCATCGATCCGGAGGGCTTTACTGACTAGGACTTTCGTAATACCGGGCGCAACCATGTTAGACAGATCAAAGTGAGCAGATAAAGGAAAAGCAGTTACACTCGTAGGGCTCTACGTCGCACCACTGACTAGATAGGTGTGCTCAGGCAGTGATGTACGATTTTATGAGGATACTGAAGAATTAATTTTACGGTTGCAGCTTTGTACTCTTCCGAGTCAAGAAGAAGGGAATGAGAACAGGTAACATCAAACAGAGAACACTCCGACCAACCAACGGTTGACCATGACTGCTGGCGTAGTATTCAGCACCGTCGGAAAACGATCACTATCGTCCAAAAGCATGACGTAACTTTCAATACGCCCGCAGTGATCAAAAGCAGTGCACCTTCGGGCTAGCCCAGCCTCCCGAAATCAAGTGGGTCAGACTCTTACGTCATTCGTCCTGGGTAAGATCCCCCAAAGAAACACCACACGTGTGACTTTTCAGCCAGGGGGGCCAGGTGGGGTTCCTTAAGTCAACCTCTCTGCACGGTATAAAAACCAGAGGTTATCCTTCTCCTGGTAGCGGCAGTATTCATTGTTCGTCTTATGTCGTCCCACAATTTTCCTGCTTTCCCCAAACCTTCGGCAATAAATGTTTCCTAAATCCAAGACAACTGATAAACACTGGTGTTTTCAACGTCTCCACCATTCAACAAATTGGGCAGTAAAGTGCTTTGACGAGCGTTCTCTCAATTCTCGAGCATGAAGTGTGCTATGTCTCGGAGACGCGAATCTACAGTCCTAGCACCATTAGTCGCTTGAGTTCACATTTTGAAAACTGTCGATCCAAGCGCTTTTCAAGGTCTCTGATAACGCCGAAGCAGTGAGAATCGCACTGAGTTTCGAAGCAGAACAATGTTTGTTCATGTGATCAAATGCTTGCACCATATTCCAGCTGCGCGTTTACCGCATTGGGTATCATTTACTGCAAACGCTAACAGTTGGTCAAAAGCACAGGCTGGCTAATCAACGATGTGATCAGGAAATATGAAGAAAGACCCTGTCAATTCTGATGGGTAAAGTGGGCGGTGTAGCCCACCTGATTTGATTTCTTACGATTACTACATAGAGTTAGAAACGCTAACCGAGATGGTGATGTACCACGAACAATGGTGTGCTTGCAATCGTGATATTTTCAGTTCTCCTGCTTAGTCTCCCTCATTGGTCCTATTTCATGAATTTATTGTCTTCCAACGTATTTTTATTTCACCACCGGGATGAGCGGCAGCCCAAGTCACAGTAACTTCACGGGAGACTCATGGTCGCTTTCAGTAAATGGAAAAATAAACGTATAACGTTGGTTCGATACATGCAGACAGTGACACGGAAGTCTGAATATATGCTGATGGATTAAATTCGAACCTTATATATACTTACTGCCGAACATGATGTTCGAAATTAATCTGTCAGTACTGTTTCGTTTTGAAGCCACACGCCCAGCTATACAGCAGCGAAATTACGATGCGCACCCAAACGTCAACCAGCGCGAGCACATGCCCAGATGGTATAATGAAACCAGTAGTCTGTGATCAGGCCATACATTCAGCGTAGAAGTGAGGATTGATGGTAGCTGGACAATATCCCAACAAGACATCCCTAAGAACGCAGACCACGTGAATGAGGCTACAAGATTTCAGCAGCCGATCAACGTGAACGTGAATTACTCACCAAAGTGCATGCATCAATCCAAAATCCACACAGTATAGGAAATATTCCAACTTCTAACAGAGAGACCAGAGCGACCTTGATATAGACGTAGCCCAGACCGAACCAATAACCGGCTCTGAAAAGGGATATAATATATCGTTTAGTCAACATGGTTGGATAGTCCCAAGCAAGTAAGGAAATAGGTTAGAAAAAAGCGAAAAAGTTGGCGAAAACTTGTACGACGGTTGCAGGTTCGATTAACAGAAATTAAGATTTCGAACAAATCTGAATAGATTTCGTGAAGGACGGTCACAAGTTGCACTTGATTCACATATGGTTGCTAAACCATCGCCCACAAGCTCTTTCAGTCAAAACGATTAGATGTAATGAGTGAGTAAGTGAGCGAGTGGTTAAAAATACAGGAAATAGCGGTCGACTGCAGCTGGTCATGCAAACACACGAAAACCTGAGTTTAGCGGTTTCTTTTCGGAAGTGCTATCAACTACTTAGATCGTAACAAACCAGAACGTGAGTCATACACTTAAAATGGTTACAGTAAATGATGACAAAAATTCATTTACAACCACGTGCTCCATAGGCACAAGTTTCACGGGTTTCGTTAACAGGATTACATAAAAAATACTTAAAAATCACAACAATCTACTATATTAGGCCTCACAGCAAGACCAAAAAAATCTACTACTTTACAGACAAGACTGTTACATTAACTGGTAGTGCACATTAACCGAGACTAATAGTAAAAAGCTGTTCGATACTTCCGAATGAAGACAGTCGAGCAAAATTCAGCGATCATATTGGCACACAGCCTACTGAAGGAAACCAGTATGATCAGGTTTTTGGATTCATATCCGAATCCAAATGTATCGCTTCGTACGTTTCTCGCGAGTAAACGGAAGTGGACTGAGTACAGATTTACTTTAACCCCAAGTCATCCTACAACCATGCCACGGAGCAGTAGATCTTAACATCATGGTATATCTGTCAAGAGAATGTGCCCCTGAGATGACCGACAGGATTCAAGTCAGGATTACAGACTAAACAACTTGATGTTAGAGTTCCACGGTGGAGCCAAATTATTGTGTCACGAGGCGTATGTACTGCGGTATCGGTTAATTGAAATACTATGTTCGTCCTACCACGCAGAGCTAAAAATTACAATGAAAACCTACCGAACGTGTTGACACAAGAAGGAACAGTCTGATCTCCATCTAGGATGTCCGACTGGTTAACTCGTCGTTCAAAATACAATTCAAATCATCACTGCTCGCTTGACATCCATCATCTAACCAAGCACAACTCATTCTTCTAAAGGCTAATCAGTACGAGATTCAGTCATCAGAACCATGCGCATTGATTTTTTTTCCTAGCCGAAGGCTACACATTCCCATAAGATACTAGTCTTTACCGACGCTATACGACATTTGACTCTTACATGACTGACGAAAACGGTGCACTTTATCGATCAGTCAGTCAACTACAGACATTTGCATATTGCTTTTGTATGGTCTTTATGAAGTTGTTCCGTATAATCGATTAACTTCTGGTTGAATAAGACGCCAATAGATGGACTCAGAGTTGTTCTCGTGTAGACAAAATTAAATGTTCACCTTTTTATTTATACAATGCCCCGTTGAGCATTAGAGTCGTTTCACGACCTCTCACGTCTTCAGGTACGTTTACCGAGAAGTTATACTGTTGTCCTAACACCACGCTGTATGACAGAATTAGGAATAACCTACTTTCACTAACAGCTTCTGTTGGGGAAAGCCTATTTTTCCCGAAATGGCATATTTTTTGAGATATCTTGGAAAAATACATTGTGATTTTGAATTTCATCTTTTCACGCCATAACGTGCTGCAGCCTAATTTTGGCGCACGTTTTTCCTCCGTCTCTGATTGACCCATTCCATTTTTAATGCATCAATTCAGGTGGGATCCTTCAAGGCTGTTTGAAGACTATATACTGTACCGTGCGGTCGAAACCAGCGAGCGCGCACAGGTTGAATTTGAATTGTGTATCGGGGCGTGCTGCTGTGTTGTCGATGCCGTTTTAGTTTTCGTTTGTGTAAGTCGTGTGCATGGCTTACTGGGCCTTTGGCTCATGCTTGTTTCTCGTTGTTTCCTTCTACAGGACTTGTTGGAACCCCTACTTCGGAAGAACGTTGTCCCCTGGTGTCTCCACACTGCCACACAGTTGGTCCGCAGGTGTGACGGACAACCAGGATAGAAACAGCCGGCCGCATGTTACAATATATACAGATGCCGGTCTGTTATGTTGCCCTTGGTTTGAAAGCCAACACACTCTCGACTGAAGGTCAATATATTCTGTGTTCTAGGATTTTCGGGTATTTTTACGCTCTGCGTTACGTGTCCGTGATTCGTATATACGTGCATTAGCCATTTCTCGTTATCGATGACCAGCGGGTCATAAAAGCTTCTATTTAAGCGCAAGAGAGCTGCATGTCCAACTCTGAATTGGTAGTTTATTCAGACGGTGTTCAGATCACAGTGTATGTTTGTCTTATGGCCTACAGGTGTCTGTGTCGCAAGATGCCTTTTCTGGCTCGTACGATGTGTGCGTAAGTGGTTGGAAGATCAAAGTAATACGGATCTGTTTGGTGATTTTATAGTATCGTTACGGTCACTTCCACAACTTTCTTTACTAAGTTAATAAGAAAGCATGTTTGTTGAACAGTTTTCACTAATATGACGTGCAAGGATTTTCAGGTAACTAAGCTGTGACACAATCACTATCATCACAGACGGCGATATACCAGCAATTCGTGCTGATGTTTAACTATCATACAACTAACGCTAACTAGGAAATAGAAGAGTTAAGATGGAATTGACTACCGGAAACTAACATCAGGTGCCTACAATCCGCGAACAAATAACTCAGCTACAAACGAAAGTAAGACATTGTCAGCAACACAGTCTTCTTACGGTTTTCAGTGCTCGATTCACCAACCGCACTTATTTAACAGAAAAAGGGAGCCAAACAGTGGCAAGGTTCACCTCACTGACGTCGATTAGTCACCATCTCATAAGGTCTCAGACCACCGACTGTGAGTTGCGAGGACCCTAGTTCAGAGACAAGCCCGACCTACATTGGTCAAGCTCTTGGAGAACGGCATCATCTCCTTACGCCAGGTCATCATCTGTCCATCTCACACCTTAAGACAGTCGGCCGCGGTATCAGCAAAAAGTGGTCAGACCGCAAAAGAAATTATTTGTGAAAATTCTGAGTGGTTTAACATTGTTGTACAAAATGAATGCTCGCTATTATATGGCACACCGGGTGGGGTAAACAATGCGGACATACAAACCTACGGAAAGCTTTACAAAAAAGACGGATTTCGAACATGAATTTACAGTTTTGAGAGAGACGAAATGATAAATCCAGTAATATTGAGGACCAACAGCTGACATATTATGGCCACCGCACAGAGGAAAAACAACCCACCTGGGCATGCCGAAATATTTGAACACATAGTGCAATAGCACGAGAGCGGTGGCGACGATTAGATAGCCCACCAGACTGGTGCTTAATCCCTCCATGTGAGTAGCAGCAATCTAGAAAAACGAATCAGCACAGTGTATGGACTATGTGAACATGACTTACCAACTTCTCCAATCTCAATCCAAGCACGGTAAACTGACCCAAATAGTAGGGGCAAAATGCTGGAGAAAAAGAATGAGAGGAGCATGGGGGAAAGTGTCTGAGGTATGAAAGTAACAGATATAACTCCACATGAGTCATAACGAACGAAAATTCTAGTGTAATTCTTGAGTTACAGTTAAGCGACTCTTGAGTATAGTAATGAAGTTAAGGTCGAGAGAGCTAAACATACTTTCATTGAATGAGGCTCTATTTGAAATAGAAGATGCGTCAATGTGTTTTACAGGCAAAGTGGACTAAAATACGTTATAAGGGGTGCAAATATTGAATAGAAGAATTTCGAGGGGACCAAACTGCGAAAAACCAGCGACATAAACATTACACCAAAATGTGGCATGTGCTTTATCAGTTAAGCTATGAAACGAAAACGGCAGCTCAGAAATTTCACATGTCGACTCCGTTATCCACTCAACCCTCCGTCACATGAAATCCACCAAGTGATCCGGGGGTTGACTGACCAGGCAGGATTTCTTAAACAGTTTATGTTGGAATCTACTACCTCCACTGTTGAACACTAGGATTGCATTACTAATTGCATGTAATCAAATAAACAAATAGCTAAACAGCAGGGAATAACCAGCCGCCAACAGAAGCGGGATGCCTAGATATGATGGAAGGAAAAAGGTTCGCCAGTAAGTATATACGACTACATTATCTCTCATAGTACTAATAATGTTAAAGTGAACTGTCAATCACGGTATCAGTTTGTTCGTGGTGAACACCACGATACAGATACTAATGCATTCAACGCATAAATTGAGGTACCGACGATTTCAGACAGAAAACGGACAACCTCAAGAAGAAAAACGTATTGAGGGGAAAGGACAAGAGATTTCTGTTGAGCCACCTTGAATAGATTAGATACAGTTGGGCGGCTTAAGTTGTACTACACAGCTATCAAAATGTGCACACCCCCATTAACTAGGTTGGACCTGGAACAATGATTCCGGTCCGTCTGCCTCAGAGTAGTCAAAATCATCATCATTACCATACACAGCAATACATTAGTGGTTTCCACCTATGTTTAACTGCTACATAACCGTGAAAAAAACGAACCCTGTATAGAAAGAAAGGAAAAAGAAGGAGAGGGGATGAGACCTAACTACTAAAAATAGGTCCGTCCATATCAAAACATTCAGCACCGAGGTGCCTACAAACAAACAACCGAGATGTAAGTGAAAGCAAGGCGGCATCAGCAAAACAAACTACAGCTTTCACTTTTCCGTGTCATTAAGTGTACGTAATTCACAGACAACTCGGCGAAACAATGACAACATTCACGCCACTGAGCTCGGTTAGCCACGATCCCACCTAAAGTTTGCAGTCGTCGACTCTGTGAGTTACTAGGTCCCAAGCACGGGAGACGAGCCCGCCAATGCTTTGGTGGACGAATTCATTTCTCTACGTCAGGTCCACTTCGCACTTTAGGCCAGTCGGCCGTAGCGTCAGCAAAGCGAGCTCGATGTGGCAGACGACTGGCTGGCATCCTTAGTACATGGCCTAACCACTTAAGTCTGCGTAAATGTAAGGATTGAATAAAAGAATTTGCTTCACAACCATTATCAAATACCCGCTTCCTAACCTCCTCGTTGGTGTCACTTGATACGAATGATCTAACGCAGAAATCGGTGGTCGATCACCTGAAGACAGTTCACGTTTTCTATTCTGAGCGGCCAGGTTTCGCTGCCGTAAAGTAACACAGCCTTTACCGTCGTCTTATATAGGTATACCATAAGCCTCAGAGAGATGTTTCTCTGTCGCTCAAGGTGTTCTTGGTTGGCGAATACCACCCTCTGTCACAACGAGACTGGACCTTGACGCGGTGTGACGGCTTGCGCATCTCTATGACCTATTGGGCTAAACTGGACGGTGTGGCCATCACACCGATAGAGTCACTCATGCCAGGCAGGCCAATAGGTAGAGGTCTGACAAACCAGTCTCCTGGTCCTCCAGGTTGGGAGTTGGAAGGAGGTCGGCATCTTCTTCCGGAAAACGTACCAGTGCTGGTATACTGCCACCTACCCGCTGCCTTGCGGTATAGGCTTTTGAGCCAAAGGCTTTTGTTGAGAACCCTAATCGTTCTCCTGTCTAGGTCTGGGCGCCCTGGCAGTATCTCAGCCCACACACAACCATGAATAGTCACAATTTCAGTAATTCCATACTGCATCGGCCGTCTCGCAGTATAAACCGGGTCGCCCTATCTGCTGCATACAGCAAGGTGGAAAGCATGCTACTGCTGACCCCTCCCCCACTGTCCTATCA
>JTDE01003886.1:44773-67868 GCA_014338405.1 Paragonimus skrjabini miyazakii | reverse complement strand
ACCCACTTTAATTTCGACGGCTCCGCGGTGATTTAATTTTTACACGCTTCCTCTTTAGAGTAGGCCTCGTTGATCAGTTCTTCACTGTAGCGAATGACGACGGTGGGCGAGGACATAACATGAAGCTTTTCAAGCTTCGTCCTCGGACCTTCCTTAGACAGTAGTTTTTTTCCTACAGGATTGTTGACTTCTGGAAAAGTCTCACTGCTGAGGTCGTCAGTAGCGCTTCTAGCGACCGCTTCAAAGCATTACTTGACTATCATTTTCCAAAAATTCTTTTCTGCAAGTAATCTTAGTTTGGTTTTTGATATTTACTGTAATTCCCAAGAGCGGTGCTACACCCTGTTTTCACTGAATGCCTTTCAGATCAACAGACGCCCGCTTGACATTGAACAAGAAAAACCGAATGGATCCGGGACCCTTGGGCCTCTGCATCGAACCCGTGTATCAATCGCTGAATCGCTGAAACTAGCCCCTCACAACAGGTCCGGGAAGAAAAATGGCCAAAACTCATCTAGCTTTCTTTTGAATTCTGTTACACTATCGGAGAATACTATACTCTGTAGAAGCATGTTCCAGCAGATGGTGACTCGACATACGAAGGAGTTAGCCTCAATCGATGTAGCAAACCTCTTCTTCTCCAACTTGGGGCTGTGGCCTCGGAGGTGTGAGTTTGTATGCAGGCTGAACAGAGATTTCGCCTAAACTCCGGTTATTCCCTTAAGACTCTTGAAGGTTTTTATCAAGTCTCCTCTAACCTTTTTTCGAGCAAGAGAGTTATCTCGCATTTCCACAAGCAACCTTGTAAAACTTCTCTGAACCTTCTCAAGTAACTTCACGTCTTTTACCATATGCGGGCTCCAAGCCTGCACACAGTACTCCAAATGTGGCCTAACATAAGCTTTATAAAGCGGCAACAATACCTTCGGGCTACTTGACGCGAACGTTTTCCTCAACATATACAGCGCTCTATTATCTTTCCGCGTCGCCTCTATACACTGTTTGGAAACTGTGAAATTCCCCTGTATGATCACTCCCAGGTCCTTAGTTGTTTCCACCTTCCTCAGCTCTTTCTCCTTCCCCTCCTTGCCAAAACACCTGACTGACCCTGGCTGTTCCCTAACAAGCAGCTGATTACACTAGTCTATATTTAAGAGTAGGTGCCATTCATTTAACCACTTCTGAACAGTATTCAAGTTCTCCTGCACGCTCGTGTTGTTTGGATTTCCTACAACCTTTTCATCATCAACAAAGATGTAGCAAGGACACTTCAGATTTTTTGTGAGATCATTGATGTACATTAAAAATAGTAGTGGTCCAAACACTGATCCCTGAGGTACCCCACTAACTACTGCACCTTATGTGGACCTTTTCCCTGCTATCTCTACATGGAAGGTGCGACTTCTCAAGGAGTCCTGTATCCATCCTACCAGTCTTGAAGGAAGACCAAAGGTCCCTAATTTGAGGACCAGCAATTGGTGGTTCACGGAATCGAATGCCTTCCTGAAGTCCAAGTGGCAAACCTTAACTTTCTCTCCCCTATCCAACCTCTCTGTGATCTCATCGAGAAAGAAAATCAGGTTGGTGAGACAAGACCTATGCCTCACAAATCCATGTTGATCCGCAGAGAGAAGCCTATTTTCAGCAAGGTGTCTCAATCCTATATTTAATAATAATTTCCAGTAGTTTCAGGACAACTGATGTGAGACTCTCTGGTCGATAGTTGCCTACTTCGTGCTTCTTACCCCCCTTATGGATGGGTAATACCCCTGCCTTCCTCCAGTAATCTGAGATGATGGTTTTCTGTAGGTTGAGATTAAACAACACGGTGAGAGGCTCATGTAAAACATCACTGAGAGGTCTTAGTATCCTTGAATGGATACAGTCCGGCCCCATCGCCTTATTCACGTCTAGAGTATCTAATTTATCCTTAACCTCCTCCTCTCTTATTTCAACTTCCTTCATCATTGGCCCTCTAGCAGTCCCTGTGCTGAATCCCTCTGTAGTAGATCCGGAGTCTGGAATATGTACTGCCTCGAAAAACCGGCGGAAAAACTCAGCTTTTTGTAGTGGTGATTCTATAACATTGCCGTCAGTATCAAAAATGCTACTCGGTCCTCTTCAAAGCACAAATGGGCGGAGTGCCTTCTATTTACTCTGTGAAGTATCAGATCAACCATTAAGGAAGATCTTGGGGTCACTCCGGAAGAACTAGTCTGTGGATCAAGTCTGCGACTGCCCGGTGAATTGTTCCAAGATTCACCTCACATAACTAATCCAATAAACTACGTGCAAGACATTCGGAGACATATGGAGAACATTCGCTCATTCCCTACGCGAAAGCATACATGGCCCAGTCGTATTCCCCGTGAATTACATACATGCACACATGTGTTTGTTGGCTGTGATTTAGTAAAGCGTTCACTGCGACCTCCATACTCTGGACCATTCATAGTAATATCACATGATGACAATTGCTTCACCATTGATCGAGCAGGGAAACGTGATACTGTCAGCACTGATCGTCTGAAAGTGGCGTATGTGGACAGTGACTTTCTGCAGTCACCAAAAAATTAACACGTCAGTTTACAATAAATCCTCCTCTCCCTACCACTCAAGCAGTTCCCACAGTCTCAGTGAGCACATCTCCTAACATCTAGTTACCGCTTACAGACACCAACAAATCTCCGCCACATTTAACCATTCGCACAGGTAGACATCTTAATTTGCTTACTCGTTTCGGTTGAATCGCTTCAGTGTTGTTAATTTTGCCTTCTGTCCGAGCATAAACGCTTGCTTTAGATGGTTTGGAAGGGGAATATTGTATAGAGCTCGTTATTTTGTACTTCATTTTGCTAACATTGCGTAACTGCTGCCTCAGACCACATTGTAAACTTTTGTCTGAGCAAAAACAATAACACAACACGTTTACGAATAAATTCTGCTACATGTGCTTGTTGGTTCTTCCTACGACGCCAGTGGTTGCCATCCAGTTTGAAACATCCTCTTTGTAGGATTAACTTTCAACTCCGTAACTTCGCATCCTCAGTTACGCTTGGAACAATCCGAATACTTTCCGGCGTCAATGGACGCCTCACGAACGTTGTCAATCTTTGGTGAGTCCAGTCCTTGACTTGACTCGTTATTTTTGTATCGAGAATTATTGTAGTTCACACATCTGTTCTACTACACCTAGTTTTAACATGTGATCAAATTCAGCTTTCAGCTCTGCGGGTGTTAATCGACGCGGTCGGGAGGTAGCAAGACGGCGTGTAGTGACGATGTGGCGAACTACTTGATGTTTGGCTGTGAGAAGGTTGTACACAGGAGTTGTAAGTTGTGGGAAACTTCATAGCAACGCAGAACATCGGAGTGCAGTCTGGCCAGTCCAGTCTGCAGGCCAATAGAATTAATTTCGGTCTGCATGTCGCGCACCGTTAGCAACTTTGTACGATCGAGAAGGTTTTTTTGCTGCGCATCAACACTAAGTCCAGAAATTGACAAGAAATCGGCACCGATAACTGCATTTTGATAATCTACAATGACGAATATTCAAAGAAATTGTCATCGTAAACACAGATCAAGTATGCATGAGCATGTGCCGTACGTCCCAAGTCGACTTCCATCAGCGGTTTGCGGTGCACACGAATTAGCTGAGGAAAACATTTCAGCTCGTCAAATAATGACGCTTTTCGGCTCCGGTGTCAGTGAGAAAACTGATATCAGTAGATTTACCAGGTGCGAAATATGAACGAAATATTATAATTAAACAGGTGACAGTCGTCCCCTCTACTAACTGGACGATGCATTTCACAAAGGAATGGATTCTAAAGAACACGTCTGATTGTATTTCCTCGCGTGGTGACCAAGGTTTTGGTATCACGAAAAAACGATATATTCCTGCTTGGTGTATGGGAAAGTTGACGATTTAATGAAAGCATGCTGGAGGATGGCTGACTCCTACGGGAAATATGGTTCATCAGTTATTGCATCTGTGATGTGAGTGTAGCCAATTGCTCGGAAAACGCGTCATTCGGTTGCTGAGGTGGGGTGGGTAAAGCGACAGGCACTAGGTGGCAAGACGGGCTGGCTTCCGAAATTTTATCGGCAACGTGCGCCAGCACCATAATAAAGATGGTGGAATTGGACGATCCCAGTATTTTGTGAGTAGACGAAGCCAGACGTTTCACCCAGAGCTGTCAAAAAATAGAATCTTCCATTTTTCGACAACTGTTTCATATGTCGAATCAGTTATGACGTATTACGTTTCCCTAGCTTAATACCGGAAAAGAGTGTGTCCAATTACTCCTGCTCCGATGGTCCAATCTTATTTACCAAGGCTTCTTTCAAATGCCATATAGGCTCCCGGAAAGTGCCTCACGGATATGGTTCTTTCGCAATCTCAGTTGGGACGGACTGAACAATAAGAATGTATCATGGGCCGCGATTTAACTCTATGAGTCTTGAATATAGCTTCAACTTGTCCAAACCACAATCTTGGATTAGAAATCCAAAACATGGGAAGTCGAATACTGATAGCTGATCAAATTATTGTCAAATTCAACACCACAGTCAGACGTTTCGGAAATGGTAAAATATACGAGGGTCAGTTAAAAATAACCACATCGGGCTCACCAATTTGTAGTGAAGAAAATGAATGAACTACAGTGAAACAAGAATGGACAATGTTCATGAAACTTCCGATGATATTGGCGAATATTCAAAATGTCCCAAGCGCAGTTGTTAGTGCAAAGCACAGCAGCTGAAATTTAATCTAGCAATAGAATGTTTTAGACGGTTGCCAACCACCGACCGTTGGAAGGAGAACTGATATGTGCGCGTAGCACAGTTTGTTGAAGGTTGTTGTGCTAACTTTTATCAACTCAAAAAAATGTACAGTGCTGTCTGATGCATCAGCTACGACAAATTAGCGGAAAGGTTTTATAAAACAATGAAAACACGATACACAAACGGTCCGGATTGAACTGTACACTGACTGGCAAATCCCACTGCCGACCTATAGGATTTGGTACAGGTGATCATGCGACGACCATGTTTGGCCTCATCTAACTTCACAATCACCAAATCCCAAAAGTTGGCACGCCGTAGCTGTTGAATAACTAACGTTTTCAGCGTCAGTTGGCTATTGATAGACGAATCGTGTTTGGTAGATATATAGTGGTATTGTGCCCACTTACGTCTTTCCGATGCGATTGCTGCGAACGTTTCGTTTTACATTTCACATGCAACTTTTGCTAGTCATAGTTAAGACTAAAAACTATAGGACCCATAAGTGAAAAGCAATCTTTGTCAGATACTCTCTTACTTATGGAGGATGAAACATTCCACCAAGTATATGAAAGCGCTTACAAGTGTATTTTGGTGTTGTAAGGTTAGACAGCCGAGACTACCAGTGGTTCTGAGTACATTCGTTCATGGAATACAGCACAATATCACACGGCCCTGTGGTGTACTCAATGAAATTCTGAACTGATGTACTGAATCTCATAGACTCCACTTGGCTTTCAACGTGCGACACTGGGATGGCAGACATTCTATGCACGCAGTCTGGTATGATATTTTGTGGTCTCGTGGTTGAAGGTTCCCTTAATATGAGGTAATCGGACAGCCCACCTGATGTGGTTATGCCCAAATTCGGCTGTCATCGGGCGAGATGACCTGTTATACCTTAAAAAGGATATTACCGGACCCTGACAGAACATCATCATTAGTTCTGATGGATTGTGTTGATTTACCAACGAGGCAGCTAGTTCATTTGCTTCGGCGTCTACATTTCAGTGACCAACATCCAACATCACAGAAACATGGCGTTATCTTGCTATTAAACAGAGCTGTTGAACGTAGTGGTACCGGTAAAATTTGCCGGGCAACTCAATTATGATGAGACTCTGAAGTCACAAACAGTATCGTGACCGATTGCACCAAGAAATATTTGCACATAAAGCGCCAGCCGACGGCGAACCAGCATCGTTTAGAAGCCATCACTAATGCACCGCCAACTTGTTAATCACGAGCACCTTCACAGGATCTTCAGGCAAAAACGCTATCCAGTGGACGCTGCGTTCGTAGATTTCACCAACGCGCTTGACAGAATAAAGCGCCATATTATTATAAAGAGAGCCGAAATATTCGGCATGAGAGACCACAAAGAGTTTCTGCTGCAATATAAACTGATGGATCTAAGGTACGCTACGCAAGTCGGTGTGAAACTAGGAAGGTAGTTGTGCATGCACACTGACGTTTCTCAGGAGACCATACTAAATCCCATTGTTATTTCTGGTACAGAAAATGACCTCTTGACAGTTAGTGGGCATTCCACAGCTCTCACGTACACATACGACAAGAAGATATGGCAGGTTCGATGATCTATACAAAGCGCAGTTGTTACAACCGAACCGTCCTAGAGCAATCCGTGGACAAAAAACGACCACCGAATTCAAAACAACTTTTTAGGCGAGAATTCCATGTTACCACTATGTGAAAAACGAACAGCTACATGACTCAACTGTGACAGTCAGTATCAACAGTTGAATTATGCTGTAAACACACCAATCGACTGCTTAACTTCAAATAAATATTACGAAATATATGTACAAAGTTACCTCACAAGTTTCTTTGATAGATCAAACAGAACAGATAATTTCGCCTCCATTGAAGTGTACCAAATGAAAGCAGATAGTTTACCCGACGACCTCCAAACCGGTAGAACAACACGTACGATTGAGTATGTTTGGCAGGATTGCAAAATGATAACAATGTTACATGCAAGGAGACTAAGTACAAAATTTTGGCATCAGAAAGTCTGAGAAGAATTTTCCAATAAATTCATCAAACATGCGATACTCAACCTGTCAAAATCTTTCCGAATATTTGCGCCCCGTGGATGACATTGGCATTGCCTAACTCTCCTTCTGTTAGCAGAGTAGTCCTGTCATCTGATCAATGCTCAACGGCGTCAAGATCAATCTGTAGTGACATGGGATCAACATCATTTCGGTTTTTTAGTTCGTGAGCGTATGGTGGAGGGTTACTGAAAATATTGTCGGGAAGGCCGTTGATAAAAATAGATAACAAATATGGACCAAGCATTGACCTTAGAGGAACCGGCATAAAATGAGTGGGGGGTATGACAATTATGACCAAGTTTTAGGTCGAAAAGTTCTACAATCGAGAAAAGAGATGATGCAGCGAAGAATCCCTCTTTGGATGCTATGGACTCCAAGTTTGTGCTTGAGAGGATCACGTTGTATTCGGAAGTAAGCCTTCATGAATCCAAAGAAGATATCATTTGAGATGAGACCACTCTGGTCTCTGTGAACCTATCTATGAGAATGTGCATACTTGTTAGGTATGACCGGCTAGCAAACAATCCGCGCTGCGTACAGAATTAAAGAATTCCCTAGGAATTGTGTGAAGTTGATCATTACTCACAAGCGAAAGTGGTTGAACGTTCACATATGATAATCCGGTCATGCCTAACGTGAGGTCAATGGCGCAGTGGTAAACACGGTTGCCTCATGAACAGCATGTCCGTGGTTCAAGTCCCGGCAGTGGCGATGATATGCACTATTGACGAGCTCTAATGAGAGCGAAACTCAAGTCTAGTGCTTCTTTTCGAAAGGGGCCCACTGAAAAGTCTATGGGGCTGCGATCAATTGTGGATGATTTTCAACTTGAAGTTGATACTTTTGAACAAACGCTCCACTATCCTGTGTGAGAAGCTGATTGGTTGTTAGCTAGCAAGGAATTGCCGATCATTACCTTTGAACACTGTCGTGACCCTGGTTTATTACTGTGCTCGAGGAAGAATGCAAATCCGTAAAATATGTTTGAGCAGCTCACGATGGGATTATGTCAGAGTAACTGCTCTTTCCCTGAAGATCCCAAGTTGATGTGGTAGTCGTGCAAACAAGTGTGCTCGAATTATCTATGTTTAGATGGCTCATACAAACAAATAGGATATTTGAATTGGTGAGTGTAGCATACTGATCCACTTTAAGACTATTATGCACATATTACATATACAATATATGTATTATGTATATATATTGTGGTGCCAGTTGTAACATGCAAGCCGGCTGTTTCTACTCGGGTTGTCCGTCACACCTGCGGACCAACTGTGGAGACACCAGGGGACAGCGTTCTTCCGAAGTAGAGGTTTCAGCAACAGTGCTGTAAAGGGAAACAAGCATGAACCAAAGGCCTAGTAAGCCATGCACAGGACTTACACAAACGATAACTAAAACGGCGCTGACAACACAGCAGCACGTTCCGTCACCAATTCAAATGGTGCGCGCCTGCTGGTCTCGGTCGCACATTACACAGTGAAGACACGTTTGACCCTCCATGTTGTTTTGATGTGTCATGCCGCACCCAAAAACAAAACTTGTGCCTGGTGTCCAGCCGGAACCTTTAGCTCGATTGTTCCACTCCAAAGACAGTGGGTTTATTCCAAACACTACTAATATTCGCACTATACCGTTCTCTTTACTGCACGATAGACATGGCACGCGCTTACAGAATCCTATAGAATTTACCAACGACGCCAGCGTATTTAATACATAAAATGTTTGTGTTAGTTGTACATAATTATTTTCCTATTGTTATGAATCCTGTAAACATTTTTCGTGCATTGATACGCTGAATTTTTATTTCTGTGTACAGAAGTTGACCGACCAAACTATGATATTCATCAAAGAACGGGAAAACAAGCCTCTAACGATATGCTCAGGTTGTATAGTACACTTGCAGTTTTGCCTGATGCAAGTACTTCATTTAGTTTAATGCCCCCCGAAATTCTTGAAATGAGACGAACAACGCCTGAAGGTATTCTTTCAGATTTGGACAAACCTAGTGCACCTTTGTTCTTTTGTGTACAGGCAATCTGTTGCAATGAGAACCAAATAACTTATATATTGAACTCTAGTCAATGCACCGCAAGTTCACGAACGACCACGTTAATTTTTATCGCAGTTTTATTGTACAGTTTGACACACGCACTCCGATAAAAAATTTATTCAGCACACTTTCGTACGCCATTTACTTTGTATGTAAATTCTACAATCTTCCGATTGGCGTGCTACACGCCGGGCGCTAGCTGATTGCATATGTTAGTTTCCCCAGTCATATTAATAATATGAAGTCCTTCGCTGTTTGTCGACTTCCCTGTTAGCATCATCTGGGACCATATCAATCCAGCGGTAAAAAGTTTTGGGAATGCTTCTACAATCGACTCATCTCCGAAAGTAACTAATATTTCATTGGTTAACAAGCTGTCTAAATTTTGATTCAACCTCCCTTATTTCAAGTTATTCACTTTTTAAAAAGCGTACAAAGTGTAACTAAGCAAGTTGATCATTAAACTCGCATCGCCTGAGATGAGAATGGATAGAGCTCAGTTGGGAATTAACGGGTCAAGCGGTTGCATTGCTGACTTCGTTCAATTATCGAAATAGATAAATGTTACATTAGTTTCTACTCTGACATCTGCCATTCCGATATGACGTTTGGAGTGTTAAACTGACAGTATTACTGTTACAGAAACCGATAGGCGCATCCATCTTATGGTGAAGAAAGAGAGGACGGATTCGCTACCACTAATCTATATGCGGTCCGCTTCAGGAGAATTGAATACATTTTAAATGAACGCCATTCCAATGTGATCTTCGAATATAACGTTCAGAAACAATAAACGTGGTAATTTTTATAGAACAAGATCGGGCGATAGAAACGATTAATTGAAAAGTGGATCCATGAAGAATAACCCTACAACTTCTTTAATGTGGTTTGCTTAATAGGTGAATAACTGTTGCCGTGACCACAGATGAACAGGATTAGAAGCCAACTGTTGCCAGCGTAAGTTTTGACTGGTCTGCTTCGATATCACTGTAGCCAGAAATGAACCGAAATCAGATAGTACGCGATTTATTGGAGCCAGTATTCAATAGGTGATGAATTAACCTCTAGCGTAAACTATTCAGAATATTTTATTCACAAGTGGGACCCAACCTCTGACTGAGAAAGTGTAGGTGGTAATAGACTATCACTACTCGGAAGGTTTAAGTAACTACGTCAGTTCGATGGTTTGGTGAAGGTTTATCCGCTTTCCGGTCCCAGTTTTGTCCGTTCAACGCTCACAGGCAAGGTATGCTCATTTTTGTTAAAAGCTGCCGTTATGTGGTCAAAAGATTTCTTTGTTATATCAGCGCTATCCCCGGCGATGTTCATCTTGGGTGCATCAGACATGCCTATGGGAGTAGCCCCACGGCAACAACTCACTAATAACTGGTACCTAACAGCCTTTTCTATTCGTTCATAACTGACTGAATTGCGATAAAACGCCTTCAGCAATGAACCAGTGACGATCAACTCTGACATTTGCCATTTCCAGCATGTTCATCATCACAGATCACAAGCTGTTTGCGTAAGCCATAAATTCGACACCCGACAACTGCTCTCTAGTGACCTCAAACTAGGAATATATTACTCACTTCATTTCAGGTATCTGTAATCCAGGTGGCGACATGTACATGCGCATCAATGCCACGACTAGAACTACAGACGGCCAAGTCAGTCATTCGGTGATCGCAGTTTTACAAGCCAACGGCCCAGAGATAGACCAGCCCAACCAAGACAGGAGTTTAGAAATATGAGAGCACACTGACACATTCATCAGATATGATCATTAGTTGTGAGATGTCGAATCGTACCTACGCCCATTTATACAAGTATGTCTTCGTCGCCGAGATTTTGAAACGCCGCCAAAGTCGCCCATCCAAACACATGCATCATAGTGAAAATGGTCGCCGAGTGTATCCCAAAGAGCAAAATCAACCGTAAACTGCACACCTGGTCAGATGCTCAGGATCGTGAACGATATAAGTTCACCGTTGGACAGATTTGCCGTCCTCACTTACGCCTCTGTATATATATACATGTTGACTTATTCAGCCCGACTGTATGAATACACGTGTACCTGACTGCAGTAAACACTAGTCAGAAGTTGAACTGGTTCCAAATTCCGCGTCAGAAGCGGCCACACAGGTGCAGCGGCCTAAAGATTTAACGGATCCGCCCGTGATATTATGTCCAAAGTAGTTCAAAAACTTGTGATTAAATATTGTACTTAGATTATTAATGATGTTCTCATAATGTATACCGTTCCATTGTTTGTTGACGACATGTCACGGTGCTGCGCAAATTGAGAAGCCACACTTCCGGTTTAAGTGTTTGTTGACAGTTGGTCCTGAACCTTCCCAGGTTTCACTCCCCGTTGGTGTTGTTTACAGTATTATACGAGACCATTTGTACATCCCGTCTAGTAAGTCTTCGGTCTCCATTCTAAACGGCTGTTTACACATTAAATCTAAATTCATGCAGACCTGTGAATACTGACTTAGTGCATTGTGCGCTAAATGAACATCTACGGAAAATCAGATAAGTCTGGATGTCTTGTTGTGAGAACCACTGACCATGAGTCACCATTGTGGTCAGAATTCAAAACATTTCTTAACACTGTACGGCAGGTAAAGCGTTTGCCGTGTTTGGGCATCTTGTTTTTGTTACTGTTTGGAATCCAGTCAAAGCCGAAATTTTTCACAATCAGATCTCTTCTAATTTATCAAATCCATCGAACTAATCAAAGGTGCACCAGAGTAAATCATCCAGCAGCTGGCGGATTACTAGAACCTTTCACCGACAGCTAATAAGTTCGCCATCTGCCAACAGTATCCTTTCAGTCAGGAGGCTTCGCCATTAGTAAATTATTCGAAGCATTTCAGAAGTAGATTTATATACCCTTTCCCAACAATTATTCTACGGATGCTAGTCACGTTTGTCCGGGAGCTTATGGCTGCAAGTTTAACAAATCCTACCAATACATTGATTACGAATAGCCCAACACATGCGTCAACCCCGATCGATCCAACAGAGGGAACCGACAAAATCAACATACGTCGATGCTCTCACATTTTAATGTGTGCACTTGCTCCTCAATGAATACTGTAGCCACCGTACAAAAATCCATTCAGAGAACTCACGATATAACAAGGCTTTTGTGTATAAGCATGGAGGTAAACGCGAGGTCATATCTCTCGACAAACTGAAAAGGCGCCCACAAAGTAAACACGACAAAGCCTATGTACGAAGTAGGTCGTTCAACCATCATATAATAAATTTTCATGCATTAATGAAGTGATCGCGCTGAAGAACTGACGCGTTGCCCAGGTGATCATTTAAATCGATGTTAAGTAATGAGTGAAGATGACGATACAGGACATGACGAGTCCACTCACGTCCTCAATGTTAGCCAGCGAATTTTCGAAGTCCCAGGGCAGGATGGATCGAAAACAGAGGATGCACACAATCAAGCCAAATGATTGAGGCAGTAACAGTCAAAATAGACTATAAAGTTCCAGTCCTCCTCAGACCCAACATCTTGAGAGGCACACGCCAGCTTGAATTATACTCCTGGAAAAACCATAAATCAATAAGCCACCAGGTGATTCAAAAGATGTTAAACAGGTAACTTTGCTCGGGAATGTTTGTACAAGGATCAAAAACAGGTAGGGGGATTGTGGTAATAAAAGACTACCACTGTTTAGGACTGCCCCAATGACCTTCGGGACGAGAGTATTTGTGACGATGTTCCGGAGGATGTCTGCCCGGCGGGGGAGGAGGCAGAGGACGTTTATTAGGCGGATAAAAGTTTGCACCGGAATCTGGATGAAAGTGTTCAGGTGGAGGCAGTGGACCACGAATCGGAGCAGGCCCTCGAGGTGGACGTGGTGGAAAGCTGCCGAATCTGTTGGCTCCTTCCTCAGGCCAACCACGTTCCCAGTGTTCGCCGTCACGATGACCGTGAAAGGGGTGATGACGTTCTTGCAAAGGATATCGGTCGACTCCTTGATCATACACAGGTTTTTCCATTTCTGGACCGAAATTGCGGTTGTGTTCCAAAGGAACGCGGTTTGGATGCATGCCATGAGGGTGCATTTCCGATGGTCGGCCTTCGTAATTTTTCCTCCCAAATGGAGGTCGATTAAAATAATGCGGCGGTGGAGGCGGTCCCGATGGGCGAGCCACCGGTTCGGGATGCTCGTAGTCACGATAGTCCCTGTCCTCCACTCGTCTCTGATATTCTCCACGGTGTACTGGAGGAGGGGGTAGCGGTGGTTGGTGAAACGGCTCGCGATCCTCATGATGAATGTTGATACGTGGAGGTGGGGGATGACCGGCGGTATTGTTCATTTCCAGTGGAGGAGCAGCGTCATAACTATCTTTCCAGCTGCCTGAAATATAAACCAACAAAATCAAGGTTAAAGGCTCAAACTGGTCGGTGGCGATAAACACCAATACACACAATACAGTATTCATTCGCTTCGTTTTTTCCAGAGATGACGGGCTTGTTCTCACGCACCACATACACAACTGGCCTACTATCCCAACAATCACCCTTCACACAGCCATAGGAAAATGAATTTCGTCAGTCGACTTGAAAGTTATGTAATTTTGACCACCTTACATCTAAATTTAAAAAGGTTATGTTAGACTTTACACCGTAAGGTGTGTGCGACAAATTAAAGTTGATTTCAAATACTAGGATCAAACTACTCGCAAAATAAGAAGGTGCAATCGAGGTAACCGGTGGTTAGACCGGAAATCTTACAATTGATAGCGTTGATCTCATTGGCTTGGTAACATTCAAACGAGCCATAAAAGTGAAAACAGTTCCTAACCAAATCAAAAATCCTGGTTGAAAGAAAATTAAGAAGACGGTGAAGTAACATACTACTCTTAATCGCGATGTCTTAATTTACTAAATTTGACTTGAGAAATGCAAGTTACAGTCACAAAAGTTATTTCGCATGGCAGCAAAAGTGTAGTATGAGGTAGATTATTCTCAAGCTCGTAGGTCAATAATACTGATGAGGAAAATGGTGCATTTCAAGTTTAGGTGTAGGAGTGTAAAGCCAATTCTGCTTATTTGACCCCAAGTTCACCAGTACACTCCTTTCTGATACGGTAGTAGGGCCTCTGATTGACGTATGATCAACAAAATAGGCGGGTATTACCTAACGATGTGTACTAATGTTAATCACTTCAGAGCATTCACAACACAGCCCTCTTGATCTCACTCATGTCCAAAACATTCAATAGTAAACACCACATTGACAAAGGCAAGTGGAAACCATAACAAACAGGCTTAAGTTATCAACCGGTAGCCTCCTGAGAAATAAAATCAATGACAAACGGAAAATGAATGTACAGTGAACAGACATACAAAAATGAAACAACAAAATAAGACGCAAATATGAAAGCTAATACCTATTGGGTGAGGTTTAATTTACATTAATCGATATCTCCTGCTACTCAACAGAAACGAGTATAAGAACATTTCGCAGGTTAAAAAACAGACAATATAGACTAAACATCATTCCCAATGGATAGTAACATCCGTAATCAGACTTTTCAGTCAGTCTCGTCCCAAATAGAGAGCTGCGCTCGAGTTTTATTCCTGTTATGAACCGGCAAAAATGGATGTCTTAGCCACAACCGGAACTTGTGGAAATCGTATGTAAACTTTCAGCCACGGTCACTTGTGAACAGAGCTCAGGTTGGCTGGTAGCCTCCAAAAATTGTTCCGCTAGCAACAACCTATGGTCCTATGATTAGGTCAACCGAGCAACGGTCAACACGACTGCATTATGAGAATCCGAACCGGAGTTCAAATCCCCAGCAAGTTTCATGAAACGTGTTATCTAAACATGCCTTAAGTGCCTATTATCCAATGCTTCACGACTAATGCAAGAACGGAAGTTCATGTATTTTCAACCCTACCTAAGAAGAAAGTCTTGCGTATTTTGAAACGATACCTTGACTAAGTTACTGAGTATCGGCGCCGAGTGCAGCCTATCTCCTTGTCGCAGATGCAACGTGCGATCTGGTGGAACCTGTCAGCGTCTCGCCATAAAGAAAGGCTTCAGTTGAAGTAATCTTTCATGACATGGCAAGTACTACGACCCTTGGACCGTAACGGTTTTTTAATTATGGACCTTCCATAAAACAGCCTGAACCTGAAAATCAAATAGCTTCTTTGCGTGACACAATTTCTGCCACATGGATAATGTAGAACCAAATTATTATACCAGTAACACCACGACTGGGTTCGCACCAGGGACCACGGATATTGAGTCATGTGAATAGTGCATGCTGAAGTTATCACGACGGTTGGACTGTGGGATAGGCATACTCAAGGTAGACGTCCCGGCCCAGCGTTTCACAAACAGTAACATGTGGGGGATATGCTTTGTTTACACATAGGCTCTAGACATACAAACAGACATGTATATAGATGCGTATAGATTAATCTCAGCAATGAGGTCGTTATGACTAGTAGTAGCAACAGACCAGTTGAAGTTCAATTAATTAACAGCTAGCAGTGGAAGGAACCTGTTTACAGCCCCGTGAGAGGGAGAGAGAATAAACAAGATTTCAATATCCAAGCTTTAAGAGCATACATCAAGCTGTTTTTAGTTGCATGCCTCCAGTTATTATTTGATAGCACAATGATCCGAGTAGTAGATCACCGCAACAATAAAGGGAACTACCCCAGAAGACAAAACTTAGCAAAAGAAGAAGGACATAAAATGGGTTGTACAGTGAAAGTAAACAGAAGCTAATGTGAGCAAAACATTGATTTCAGTAGATTGCCAAAATTTGAGCGACTACCAGGCACCCAACCCAGCAGGTGGCATCTGCTGATTTTACTTAACCGAATAGTCTGACTACTCACAGTCCACGATTATGCCATCTTAAATGAGACCTAACTGTGAAAAGTCAGGGCTTCAGCTGGATTTGAACCAGCGACAGAAACAACATGCCTCAACACGGCAAGCGCTCTACCAGCTGCCGGGGGAGTCGATCCTCTGGATCATTTGGTGGATTCCATATGAGACAATGGGAAGAGTGGGTAATCGAGTGCAAATGTGAAATTTCCAAGCTTCCGGTGTGGCTTCACAGCTCTGCTGGTGGAGCGCTTGCCGTGTTGAGGCATAGTGTTTCTGTCGCTGGTTCTAATCCAACCGAAGTCCGGACTTTTCATAGTTGAGTCTCATCTAAAATCATAAATCTGTCAAACTACTCATTAGTAACACGATTATGCCATTGTCTGATCACTACCTTGTTTTAACAACTGAACGAAGTTCGGTACGATAAACGTTCCGCTGCTAATGTGCCAACACCCGTAACCAAACAATACAACTGTGAATGAGAATCAGGCAGCATCTATAAGACAGCTTCATTACACCTACCTCCGACTGCTTAAGTAGCGGCTTGCTAAAGTAGTTCTCAGTTTTGACACCACCAGAATGCAAACGCCCACCATCAAGGACCGCCTACCTCTCCCCCACATCTCGCAATGCGTGTACCAATATTTTTGTGGGTGCAGTTCCACCTACACTGGAGTGACGGAGAGGTAGCTGCAAGTCGGGATCGCGGAGCATTTGCCTAAGTGGGTGTGCAACCGCGGCAGCCAACAAGTTGAAGTCTGGGCGAATGAGACCAAAGGTCATGTGCTTGAGACAAATCCCGAGACAGGTAATCCGTCGGCATTCTCAGTCATTTTCACGCACCGGAATAGACGCTTACTTCACTTTGCCCAGGCAATTGCTATTAAACGCCATTGTGTGTGCAAAAGGAACTGTTTATTAGACTAGCACAACTTTGGTAGTACTAGTGAATTTCTTCTTCTTTTCCTCATACCTGGACAGAACACTTTCCGTAAGTCATCATTTTATGCATATTTTGTAATTTTCATTTCTGCAGTATGTACTTGATAGGATGCAGCGAAATCAGTTCGAACAAATATTATGCAATATACCACTACCAGCTTGTCTTTTCAAGTTCACTTCGGGGAAAGTTTGTTTTTGTTTGTAAACAATTAATTATTCAGATTACTGATGATCAATCAGGGCTTTGGTTAATTTCAAATTGAACATCACTCGCATTTGATCGCAGCCTTCGCATTCAGATAGACTTTCCAGTCATGAATACTCACAATAATGTTAAATGTTAGTGATGTTCAACCTGATATTAAAAATTCAGCCAAGTAACAACAACCATTATGTTAGCGAAGCAAACTGACAAACCTGTCTCCTACCGACTCTAATCACAAACTTTGTGGGCTGCGACGGCTCTACCTCCGAGGATGAACCGAATCTACGGTAGCAAACCTGCTGGTATCCGTCTTCAATTCCCTAAACCAAGTCACCATTTCTCTTTTGTGTGCGCGAAGCAAATTGGCTGTGGCATAGACACACAATGCATGGTGTCGTAATCCGTTAATTGACATCGTTAATATGTTACCATAACAAAATCTATGCATCAACGGAAGATGAGCAAACGAATTCGCCTACCCTTCTATACCAAACAAAATTTTTGTTAACCTCGACACTGCCAATTCATTGATTCCACTTTATGTGTGCGGATGAACGTAGACATTGATGACACTATGCATATATAAGAATGAGTTGACAAATGAAATTAAAGATTTTGAAGCATGCGAGCTTAGAAAGTTGAAGCAGTAGTTGACGAGAGGTCCGAATGAATGGAACAACCTGACGGTGCTCAATAAGAGTGACAGCCAACCCCACACAACTGTGTGTACGGGCTCTGACTGTCTAGGTCTCAACAGCTTGGCAGTGTTTTGATCGCACATGAAGTAAAATGTCGTGTGGCAGCAAACTCCTTTCTGCAAAAGTTAAATACTATTTTCCGCCAAAGACAGTAAACACAAGAAGTCATGAACTAACGAGTTGATAATTCTTAGTCCTGGCAAATAAATGAAACATAACAAATAGCAACAGATCTCACGCATGCACATAGCGCTCTAACCAAAGTAACAGTTCAGAAGGTGTTTACTGTTCTACGTCTGGCTGCAGCTCACAATCCCTAATTCGACAGTCGGCAAGAAATTAACAACGTTAGTTAAAGCAGCCACATGACATAAGGAATTATTGAAGACAGTTGTTCACAGTCACGTAACACGTTTAAGTGAGGACGAAAAACTGGATGGAGAATAAAACCAACGACTTACCACCGGAATCCCTGCGGTCCATTCGTACATTCATAGGATTTATGCGTTCCGGTTCTCGTGGAGGTAACATAACTGGTTCCGGTTCTGGCGGTTGACCGAGATAGTTCATCGGTCGGACTGGTCGCGTGCAAACCCCATGAGGGTGTTCTTCAGATGGACTGGGCATGGCCCGAACAGAGTCCATGGTGGGTGTTGTAGGTCGTGCCCCACCGCGGTCCTTGTTCGCCGTCGTCGTCGGAGGCGGTTTAACTGGAGGCAAATACTGAGGTGTGCTGGTGAAATCGGACACTGCGGCCGCAGCTGCTGCGACCGCAGAGACCAGTTGGGTTGGACTAGGAGCCGGAGGCATCATCATTACTGTCGGCATTGCGGTGATCCGCGTGCTAGCCCAATTAGCGGCAAACTCTTTCGGTATGGTGCGGTTACTCCGCAGCTTATTCCCGCCCCGATCATCATTCTCGTCACCGGTCTCGGTAACATTCAAGTCCATCACAATTCCCTCGTTCAATCCAGGAATTTCCACATTCCCTATGTCCTCTGGATTATTGACAAAAGCAATCTCTTCGTTTAAGTCCAAGCCACTATTGGGAAAAGAACGCTCAGCAACAGCCTTGAGTAGATCATTGCCAAGATTTAAACTCTCTGCCGTTTCTGTGTCACCAATTGCATGACCCAACACACCAGCAGCTTGAATTAACCCTTCAGCACCGGTAACCGCAGCATTCTCCTTCGACACGTCACCCGGTCGATTTCGAGTCCAGAATTTCCTACAGCGAAATAAGCACAGATGAAACAAATTACTCAAAGACGATCATATACGTATATTGAACGGAACAGAAGTTCTACTAGACAGAGTTTGTAACAGAAGGCTACCCATCAAATCATACAGCTTACGGCTCTACACATCAAGCGCCGTGGCGTTACATGGACGAACCCAAGGGTTCACTGGACAACAGGCTCTGGTTGTGTTTCAAAGTATGGTTCCTTTCCCATAAACAAAAGGACAACAGGTTTAGACTATTGTATAGAGCAACCAATGCGCGAATGAAAGGCACTGTCTACTCATGCATTCAAAAATAGACTATTGAACGATTTTAGCAGAAAACCATTTATATAGGATATGAAGTTCGGACGGGTATTTGCCCTCGAAATTGAAGTTCATTCTCCCATAATTTAAACACAATCAAACATTTGTAGTTGACCTGCAAACATCTGAGATGGATATACAAGTGTTGACAGAGGGTTCTCTAAGAATTTCGGGGCCGTGATGGTGTAATGAAGATACATAATCGACCTACGCTATCCGTCAGTAGCGAAGTGGGTGCAAATATTGAATTAGTTATCGAATTAAATACAGGATGAAGCTTTGAAGAGCAGTCAAACACGTAGGAGGTTGTCAACGGCACCTGTTTCACTGCAGGATTACTATTACATTCAAATGCATGTTTTATTTATTGTGTCGCCAAACTACGTTGCGTGTGTCGATTCGCTGAATGACCAACCCTTGTCGTACGAATTAACGGCAAACAAGTGATGCGGAGACCAGAGCGGTAGATGAAGGTCTCGTTGGATGAAAAAGTCCGAAACTTTTTTGAAGGATGTCCAGTACATGGCCGAGATGGTCATTTCAAACACCAAGTGCAAGAAGCTTGTAACGCCATGGACGTCGCTCAAAAACTGGATAAGGTGCAAGGAGGCTCTGTGAAGCCGGAATCTAACACTACAAGAAAGATATTGACGGCCAGACTGTTAAGCTCCAGTAGCGCTCAAGAGGCAATACGGCAATCTAAGGGCGACCAGCTTGGCACTATAAATGGTACTCTTGTCAACACTGTCATTGCGGAGTTCAATCAAGGAGCTTGCCTGAACAGAAGTTAGTAAACCGATAGATCATTTCAAGGATGGGACGTCGCCAGCAGACGGTGAATAAGTCACGACTGCTCTTTTGCAAACCTCATGACTCAGTTTGTCCATTGCTGGGTGAAAACCTTGTAAGTGTCTACGAGGTTAAGGCGAACGAAGCCGTCAATCAGAACAAATTTCGAATCGCAATAGAGATGCTAAATGGGGAAGTAACGGTGTTGTGAATGAGGACTGCAGAGTAAATATGTTCAGTAAACGGGGGCAGAGCATGTCCCCTGGGCAAGAAAAGACAGTAGTTAAATAAACATCTCACCAAATGTTTTTTTGTTTAGGTAGGAAAATCTGGTAACCACTGATATCTACGAGACAGTAGTTCACGCCAAGACAAAAATCGATCAGTACTGGGAATACTGTCTGAATGACACAAATGCCGCAGGTTCGCTTATTCGATCGAAGCCGAGGTAGATCATTCAACCAAACACGATAGTTGCTCGATCAGTGGATGGACTTAAACGGAAAACTGATGACTTGACACAGCACGATGTCCGAAGAGGTGGACATGCTACCAGGTGGTCATCCGTTATTTCGCCCGACTCAAGGCAGAATATACAAGTAGGCGATTTTCCTTACTGCACAGAACCATTATAGGTTGATAACACAAGCCAGTAAAGGATGCATAGAACGGATCCACTAATGAAAAACCACAGAGTGGAGCGAACGTATCTGTTGTCATAGCAACATTAGAAAAATGGATGAAATGGTTCAAAACTTCAGACAGTTCTTCACTACTGAGTAAAACTCCTAAGGCGAATCGAAAATGAAATACTCAATGGACAAAAATAAGTTCTTAGATGACACCAAATTGTGAAGAATCAGAGCTTCGGCTGGATTAATAATATAAAAACGAGTTTGGTTGTTCAAGTCCGAAATACTTTCAATGTATTTCTAGCACGAAGTCAAACAGTAGGATATACTGAAAGATGGTAGCATAGAGAAAACAGACAGTCCGTTCAATTCACCGGACCTTTGGATTAGAAACCAATGGGATATTTCGACCCTAGCAACAAAAGCCATAGTCATCGCAAGAGTGTCAGAAATGTTCGATATATTCCAGAAAACAAGAATATTTTCGGTCTTTGACTTGCAGTCAGGATATCGATGGGTACCAATTAAGTAATCCGATCGAGATAGAAACATTTTAACTATCGGGCAAGATAGCGTCTATTCGAACATTTGCCTTTGGACAAATGATGTCAAAAGTTCTAGATGGACCACCTAACACTGCAGTCTATGGGAACAATACTATCATCTACAATGTCAATAAGGCAGATAATTCGGTTGTATCACAGAGGATACAAGGGTCAATGAAGCAACTTCATACGTAGTGAAACAAAGGGTGGAATTCCTACGTCAAAGGGTTAATCTGAACGAGGTCCAACATCAATCAGAAAAACTGACGACGAGTGAGGTAGCTCTAGTGCATACGTCATTCAGGACAATGAGACTATTACTTAGTTGGGGGGAGGGTCGCAGTCGCTTAATCAAAAACCTTCGGCGACATTGTGAGCACCTTGTATGAATTTGATAAATGGATTGAGAATAACACAACGTTACGAACAAGTTGTAATACTCAACGTTTCAACCACATCGGGTGGCCTTCCTCAGGAGTGTTGTAATCGAAACCACATTTACAACTTGCTCGTAACATTGTGTTACTCTCAATCCATTTATCAATAACATGTTAAACACGACGCCCAAACTGTTTGACTTCATTCGTACTAAATTTGTTGCGGATATCCTACAACCTTGTATGAACTGTTTAATAAGGGTTATCAATTTTACTGGTTGGAAGAAATCAATCAAGATATTTTGAGAAAACCTAACGGCAGGCAAAGGAAGGACAATTGATTGCCAGTGTCTTAACATAGCTTTACAATCACGACAAATGTCAGCGACGACAACGGAGCAGTACTGAAGTAAGCAGTAGCCGTTGAATACGCTGGCTGGGTTTTGACTCTATCCAAATACAACCATGCGACGATAGAAAAAAGGTTATGCAATTCTTTGGACCTTGGAAAAATGGGCACCACAATTGTCGGATTAGTGTTTTCACGTGCAGATCGATCACAGACCTCTGAAATGAATCAGGTGGACGAAAGATCCCCCAGAAAAAATCGCCTGTTACGTCCATCAGTCATTGTTAACGATGCGTACAAAAAGAGTTACGCTTCTGGTCTGCTGTCCTAAATGTAACACATAATTAGGTTCCTATGGGAGGATAGTAGAGTTAACAGTATTGAACCGTGGTATAATTCCAAAAGACGAAGAATAATGACGATCTGAAAAGCAACTGACCGATTTTTAACGAGAGGATGAAATATGACAAACAGGGGAGATTCGGAGACGAAAGCAATGAGAACATAGTAATCGAACCTGAAATCGAATAGCACCAGAATAATAATGTGTCAATTACAAGAGAAGAATAAGCGTGCCGTTAGTACCAACAAAACTGAGGGAGGCGCTTATGAGGGAATGTTACCTGCCGTGTCAACCGGAGTGTCACCGGTAAAAGAAAACAGTTCACCTGCCAGGAACAAAAGTTAATAAAACAAACTGTTTACCGGCTTGCCAACGACGTTAGCTGTCCAAGGGGAGTAACCACGAATAAATATCCCACTCAGCTAATCCCATTTGGTGTCGTGCGGAACTATGTCAGTGGACTTGATAGCCTCTTCCCACTGACCACTTATGGTAATCGGTACATCGTCACAACTACGGAACATTTCACAGGATCATCCAATGAGCTAGCAAGCAGTACATGTAGAGTCGTGAGAAAACACAGTTGTAAACGGTGGAGTCCCACGAAGCATGCCGACAGATCAAGGTCCTTGGTGTGAAAGCGACGAGCTCCAGAACTGCTTGAAGTGACCAGGAAGTGAAAAATTCGCACGACACCATCTGAATATCAAGCAAACGGCCTGACTGAAAGAAATAATCGCATTATCAAAGAATGGCTGACCAACAGAAAAGTGGTACAGAGGTTTCCATCGCCTTGCAAGAAATCGCAATTAAAACTTGTGTACGGGGGGTGGGTTACAACGACTGTCATTTGATCAG